>OVBA01005947.1:0-18326 GCA_900406435.1 Lepidium aucheri
TTCCTACAATCGACTTGTCCGCCAAATCCGATTGTGAACACTCTTTAATTTCTTTATGAATTCCCTAGCTTCCTCAGTCTGGGCATAAATGGCTTGATACTTTCTGCCACCGTCATTCTCATGAGGTTCAGACTCAGCCTGTTAGATCGCTCCCAAGTCTCATAACGAGACTTATCAGNTCAACTGTAATGGTTGAGGGCTCCTCATCAGTGAGTATTGAATGGTCCAAATACATTACACCTAATGTAAACCAGATCTGTTCGGACCACTCCTCATAATTCAGCACATTAAATTTCATGACAGAGTTAGCCGATGAATACATACTAGATGAAGCTGCAAGCATTTATACATACTTACTCGTTAGTGCTTTGAGACTTTTATACAGATTCCTAAATTTTATACTAGACTTTAATAGCATTTGTTTAAGTAACCTTTGGGCAATACTTAAATACATGCACTCTAAGTGATGTTAGTTTTAGATTTTTAATACTTTAATAATTAATCAAACCACACATATAAATCAAACAGATATGTTACCTTTGGGTAAGCATACTATCTATTGTAGTGGAAATGACTAATCCTTTTCGTATCCTTAAATATAACCAATGATCCACCTTTGGGTGATCTCCAAGGATATAAATAATAATTTAATTGATCACTAGAACTTTTATGTCGTTTTAACATCTCTTTAATCATGATCAATTAAATATTTTACCTTAATATTTACATATAATATAACAAGACCACTTTGATAATTAACATGTCACATACAATGTAAACATTAAATCTTAATGGATAAGTTTTTTTATATTGTACTAATACTTCATAATACAATTATTCTAATTATTCTAATGCACCCGAAACTTCAATATATATTACCTAACTTTTGTATAATATATATGATGTTATTTACTTAATGCATCAACACTACTATACGGCCATTAACATTGTATTAATATATTATACCAATTTGCAATTGATGTGTGCTATTCTATTTACGTAACATACCATATATAATATATATATATATATACGTACACACTCAATGCACACATCATACGTGATAGTGCAACACTAATGGCAATTACTTGAATATGAAGTAACAATACCACAACCAATTTAGCGGTTACAAGAATGAATCGTTTTTTTTTAATCTTTACCATTACAATTTCATGCACGATTCAACTAGTAATTCTAAACCGATTATAGGATGATTATTATCAACTATTGCTATTCATAACTGATATGAATTCATTATATTCTCATTAACTTGATCTAATATTACCATTAACGAAACGTAACGATTTATGATACTTTCGATCAAGTTAATTACTTAACTATGAATCCTTTTTAAAATCAATTATTTTCAACTTTCTATGTGAATTAAACAAATCTAGATGGCTCTGATACCAAATATAAATTTACGTTTTAGTGATTTCCATTTAATGAAATCTATCCCAAGTCTCTAGATTTATGTTAATTCAACAAAGAAATAGATTTTTAATGAAGAAGAAGAAATACTAACCTTGATCCATTGTTTTGAGTGTTGTGGATCAGGACTTCTTAATTGATTTATCTTCTCTTAGCCTTATCACTTTTATCGATCTCTTTGATGGACAAGAGATCTCTATTTCTTATCTTCTCTGTTTCTCTCAATATATGTAACCGTACGTTTTTTCTCTTTTTTCTGATAATCGAAAGAATTCAACCCCGAAACACTACACTTCTTGTGTCACACGTTCACATGACAGTTACTTTACATATTTTACACACGTTCAAAAACATAAAGTAACTGACATGTTACTTTACATATATGTATATACATATATCTATATATATGATATGTGTACATTTTATTATTTGACTACCACACATATATATATAACCTTAAATAGAAAAAATAATTATAAATATTACTTGGCAAGAGAAAAGGGTTATCAATACATCCGATTCTAACGTCATTATCCGAAACCGATCCATCACGGTATCGATTTTATATTAGAATTATAACTTTAATATGAACTTGAACTTCATTGTTAAACCGAGAACTTATCGATCACAAATAACAGAATTTATTCTTACACTAATAATTATTAAATTTATATATATATATATATATTGAATGTAAAATATAATATAATTTTGTTCAGTAATTTTAATATATGAAATCAACTTGTTTTTAATTGGTAAGAATAATTTTGTATTCGTGGTTAGTCATTTTAGATTTTCCTTAAAGGAGTCATCAAATTTTTTTATCACTCTTTATCTTTTAATGATGAAATATTCTTAAATATTCTTGAAAATGACTAATATAAGTTTTGTTAATATTTTAAATAATTCAGTGTATTTACTTTTGGATGAATTGGTGAAACGCCAATAGATAATCTGATAATAAGAAAAGTGCTAATGATAACATGTTAATTGGCAATTTGACTTTTAAATTTCAATTTAACTATATATTTTTATCCAAAACACTGAAGCTGATCAAAATAAAATATGGTGATAATGATACGTATTCCAAGTTGAACTTCATTTGGATCAAGAAATAGGTCATTGCTAAAGAAGTGAAGAAAATTTTGTTAAAGAAAATTAGGAAGTTGGACTATATAAAGAGAAATAGTTCGACGTAGAAAGACATTGTATCAAACATTTGTAATCTAGACGTTTAGACTTTCAATTTTTCTTTTCTTCTATTTCTCTTTGGTAAATCAAGTTTAATATCAATAAAGCCCATTTCTTCCAATAAAAAAGAAAAATAGTTTGATCTAATAATATTGTAGCGAAATGTCTGATCTAGTATTGTTTGCATCAACAAACATGATCAAATATAAAACAACATTCATGTGATGATATATGGATGAATGGATCAATGCAATATGTCACACATGCATGTTCCATAGTTTAGAGGCAAATCTTAATCTTAATATCTTGTTCATTATGACGATACTTATACACATGTGTTCAAACCTATATATATAGTACTTCTCTTGATGTGTTAAATTTGTTAGGAAAGCAAACAGTGGCATAGAGCCTCTTGTTGGTTTCAAGCGCAAGTAAAATCGTAATACAAAACATTTTATCCATGCATGTCATTAGCATAAGTTTTTTTTTTTCGTTTTGATAATAATTATGTAGAAATAAAAGTTATAAATCAAATCGATATTATATTTTCTTAGTATCGACATATTTGCTTATTATAGTTTGATTCTTCTTATCTGGCTCCACCCATACTAAAGAGTATATTTTTCGCAAGTCGTCTTTATTCTAATGGTTGTTGGTACGTCCACATAAATCAGACGTACATGTACAATCAGAGATCGAGTCTTACTGTCTACATGATTTATGTAAGAATTTGGTTAATAGATCGGTCTTTCTGGTTTTGATATTGCCGTTGAAAAAAAAAATTTCAACTTTTAACATGGAATAATATTTTCGAATACACCCACTCAAAATAAATAATTGTTCTTTAGCTATTGATCTTGATATGTTTAGGGACAGATCGGGAACACTAATTTTGAGTATGGATTGTCGATAATAAAATTACTTTGGATCGGTTCCGATTGAATAATATGAATCGTGAGCTCTGATACTCTTATCATTTCCAACTTCCGAGATAAGATAATATTTTCTAACAAAAAAAACTTCCTAGACTAGTTTTGGTGCTTTATTCACTCCTTTTATAGTATGTCGTTGTCGTCGGTTAATACAATTATGCAGCTCAATTGAGTGATAGTCATGCCATTATCACGCTTCACCATGCATGCAATCGCGGAAGATCCGAGCAGTGTCTTGTCTTCTGATTTTCTTTTTATAGTCGAAAGTTTCCAATTTCTAGGGGATCATCGAATCCGACTAGTAAAAAGCTCGCACCATCTTCTACAGATAACCGGTCGGATCTCCGACTATTGTGATCGAAATTCTTTTTTTTTTTCACCATAATCTTCTTGGGAGCCGCAAAAGTCTATGTAAATGTTAATCATCTCTAATTAGTGACGTTACTACCAAAGCAACGAAACTAATCCTGAAACTCAAAGAGTCACAGGCTTTCTTTGTCTAACCACGTGGAAGAGAGAGAGAGACAACTCCAATCACAAACACTATCTTATTCTTCATATCGGGATCAGTTTTTGTTTATTGATTTTTGTTTTTTTCCAACCCCAAAAATTAAGATCCTCGGTAACCGGTTAACCAAAGAGAAGGTTTTAATACAAATGACAAAAAGGTAACTGTCAATAGTCAGTTAACCGGTTTCCTTCAACTGCCTCATCTCAAGCCCATTGTTCATTTGTGTGGTCAATATTATTTTTTTTTGTTTAATGAGAATAAATATTATAAAAAAGAATTTTTGTTTCAATGGGGCTTTTTACATCTTCTTTCTTCTTTCTTTTCTAAGGACAACGACGGATTCAAACCGCTCAAAAACAATAGAATTCAACAATTCTTCATTTCTTAAATCTCAGAGCCTCGTGTGTCTGTATAGATCTATTCTAATTGTACATTGTTTATACATACATATAAAATTTAAGCCGTATGGGGATATTTGGGTTTTAGTTTGCGTGATCTGTAATTAACTGGTTTTGGATCGTGATCGAGAAACTGGTGGCTCATAGGTGAGTTCTTTTTTTTTTTTTATCAGCAATTGCTTTCAGCTCTTACCGATCTCTAAATTCTTGGGTTTTGGTATATTTTGATCCTTTACTCTGATTTGGATTTAAACTTCGATTAATTCCTTTGGCGGGTCGACATAAATTTTGTAACTTGTTCGAGATCTGATTTAGGTTACTGATTGTTTTCATCCTGAGTAGTGAAATTTTTTATTGGAGTTGTAAGCAACTTGTGGCATTTGAGTCTTAACTTTCTCTTGTTCATCTTTTACTTTTGCTTCTGCATTTCCGTGATCTGTTCCTTGTTTTCTTCGTTTCTTCGATCCAGAAGTCGAATTTTGTTTTGTTGATATGATCTAAATTGGTTTACTTATGATTCTTGTGCCTATATCTGAGTATACCTCTGATATTCATGATTTGTGTCCAATTGAAGTATGAATTATTTTAATCCAAATCGGAATGACGTTGGATCTGTTGTCCTGAAATGTCTAGTATCAGCTGACTTCTCAATTAATCTAGCTGAAGTTGATCTGAATTTTAATGTTTGTGCTGATTCTTTGCTACGTTTTTTTTTTGTTTGCCTTGCTACTAGTGATATGCGAAGCTGAGAGATGGTGTTCAAGAGGAAGTTAGATTGCCTATCTGTTGGCTTTGATTTTACCAATATTCCCAGGGCTCCTCGTTCATGCAGGGTAAATTTCATGTAATTTATCTGTTGGATCTGTTAGCTCAATGTCATGAATTGCTTTCTATAATGACTCTTGGTCTTTTTGTCCAGAAGAAGGTCCAAAAAAGGAAGATTGATAATGACACTCAGATCTGTGCAATTGACTTACTCGCTTTGGCTGGAAAGTTAATACAGGAAAGCGAGAGTTCCTCACCGTCTTCCAATGCATTTCAAGGGAACAATCACGCTAACTTAGGTAAAGAAATCAAACAAGAAGATAGATGCAAACCTATCAAGTCCGAGTCTTCTGATCAAGGAAACTCCGTGTCAAGGCCTACATATGAAATCTCTACTGAGAAGTGTGTGGTGAACAGTTTTTCATTTCCGGATGATGACGGCATTTTAGAGCATACGCCGATGTCTGATTTCAAGCAGATTCAGGGTTTGATGGCTGTAGGGTGTGAAAACAAGAATGCAGATTGTGATTTCTACGTAAAATCTGGAGGCATCACTGGGGAGACTGGTGATGTTACTTTGAATACTGGGTTTGAACAAGGAGAAGCAACCAATTGCTTGGGAGATGGAGGTTTTGTCACTGATACTTGCAACTTAGAGGATGCAACTGCTATAAGTGTGCAGTTCCCGAAATCAGTCCGTGTGGGTGGTGATATAAACTCACCATCCAGCATGGATATGACCCCCAATGATTCCTTTGCTAGACATGGGAATCATTCTAATCTAGGTAGAAAAGATGATGATGAAAATTTTTATAGTTACCGTAAACGTAGCAATACATTTAAGTCGTATAGGTCTCCAACAGTTCGAAGAATAAGAAAGTCACTGTCGTCCAAATACTGGAAACAAGTACCTAGAGATTTTGGACACAGTAGAGCTGGTAAGTATCACAGCCTGCTTCACTTATCTTTGAACACATTTCTTCTTCTTGTGATTTGCCCTGTTCTAACTTTGATCACGAATGTCTAGATGTGGGTGTAAAGACTCTTTATCGCAAAAGAAAATCATGTTATGGATACAATGCATGGCAGCGTGAGATCATTTATAAGAAGAGAGGATCACCTGACAGAAGCTCGGTCGTAACTTCTGATGGAGGACTCAGTAGTGGAAGTGTTTCCAAGTTACCCGATAAGGGAGATACAGGTGGTTATTGTTATCTATACTGAAAGCAGTTATCTTACTGTAACTGTTGTTGTCCTCATTCCCATGGTACTTGACTGGATGGTATATGACACAGGCATGTATCCAGAGATAGGATAACGTGGTTCTCATGTATTTTTATCTCTGTTGCAGTAAAGCTGAGCATTAGGTCCTTTAGGATACCCGAGCTTTTTATTGAAGTTCCAGAAAATGCATCAGTAGGATCACTAAAGGTAGAGAAAAATATGTATTTTCTTTCTTTCCATCACAATGTGATGATCACATATGCTTGGATCTCGTGTGTGAACATTAAGATGTGTTAACATTATACCGTTTTGATCTTTGACCTTGGTTCCAGAGGACAGTAATGGAGGCTGTCAGTGTTTTACTCAGTGGAGGAATACGTGTTGGTGTATTAATGCATGGGAAGAAGGTTAGAGATGACAGGAGAACTCTATCACAGACTGGGATCTCATGTGATGAAAATCTAGACAACCTTGGGTTCACCTTGGAGCCTAGTCCCAGCAAAGTTCTCCTTCCTTTGTGTTCCGAAGATCCTACTGTGCCAATGGATCATACGCATTTGTCTGAACGGTATTAAGAAATTCGCTATCATATCCTTATGCTGCTTTAGTTGAATATCGCTGGTATTCATTCTTCTTGAAGATTCTAAAGCAAAAGCGGTTCTATATGATCACCCCAGGTCTGCGGCTTCCCCCATGTTAGATTCTGAAATGCCACATGCAGATGACGTGATGAATTCAGAAAATATTGTGGACAGTAACTTCCAGTTAGTTCCATATCAGAGTGACATATCTGTTGATGAACCCTCATCAGATTCAAAAGAACTTGTTCCACTTCCAGAGTTGGAAGTTAAGGCGCTTGCCATAGTTCCGTTGAACCAGAAACCTAAGCGTACTGAGCTTGCCCAACGCAGAACGAGGAGGCCCTTCTCTGTGACAGAGGTAGAGGCTCTTGTACAAGCAGTTGAGGAACTCGGGACTGGAAGGTACATAATAACACCACCGAAGTTCATGTGGTTTTGTCGCAGGTTCTTTCAGAACTCAAAAGCTGATGGTTGATATATTGAATCACAGGTGGCGTGATGTGAAATTACGTGCTTTCGAGAATGCAGATCACCGGACGTACGTGGACTTGAAGGTAGTAAACACATTATACAAAAACATGTAATTTGGGACATATCATGTTCCGCAGTAGGTTAATGTTTTAAGAACATGTGAATTTGCAGGACAAGTGGAAGACACTGGTCCATACAGCAAGTATATCACCACAGCAACGAAGAGGAGAACCAGTGCCACAAGAACTCCTAGACAGAGTCTTGAGGGCATACGGGTATTGGTCGCAGCACCAAGGAAAACATCAGGGGAGAGGAGCACCCAGAGATTCAGACATGAACAGAGGTCGAGCTCTTGAATCAGGTGTTTCAGTGTAAAAAAGAGTTAAGCATTGGTGGGTGGGTGTACAGAAGGAAACAACAAATAATCGAAATCTCAATTTCTGCAAAGTTTAATCGTCTTATAATTCTCGTTTTTTCTCGTAAATACACTTTCTTTTTCTTTCTGCTTTTGGCATCTGTAAATGACTTCAACCGGGATGAGATTTGTCCCTAACAACCTTTTTTTTTTTTTCTTTTACATTGATTATGTTGTTTACTAAAGTCTTGTAATTTTAGACATTCTTTCATAATCGCTCTATCTTTTCTGACAAGTATGATTAGTCAGCTTTCTTACTCATTGAAGGTTACAAACTATCATTTTGGAATATATGACAGGAGACACAGTGAAAGTGTATGTTACTGGAGAGATACTCCAAACTAAGCCAACGTGTTTCATGTCTTCCCAAGTTCGAAGATCCTTAGTTTCTAACAATATCAGTTACGTATTCTCTTACGATGGTTCACGAATGGTCCAAGTGTAGAAACACAGTTCAAACTCTGAAGCCACATACCAACACGACGCCAGGCAATTTTTATAATTTACACCTAGTTCCTGAATCTAAGACCCATATTGCAACAAATTTGTCCCACTTATTGAACCTCTGGCATCTTTATGAAACCCCGCCTCGGGGTTGTTGGCATCCTTTATGTGCAAAATTTATATCCCATCTCCTGCATCTGCAATAAACAGACCACAAATTAGCAAACTTTGAATAACAATATATAAAATTAAGTAAGGAGGTCGAAAGAGCTAGGACATTTGGTAGTCTGTGTACCGGGTAACTCTTTTAAGGCTTTTAACGCTTTGCCTGTTTCCATTGCTCCAGTAGACAAGTAACACCTTCCTCCAGCGTAGCCTTCCTGTGTTCTCTGAAATTCCACAGCTCTGAGGAAATGTACCTCCCACTAGGATTATACTCGTTTATCTCTAGCAATGCATTTGCCACTGCTTGGTACGCATCATTCCCCAGTTCATTCTTCAAGGTTCTTAACTTTTCGTCATCATCATCTATTACTTCCTGACAAAGATATCAACAGCTTCAGTGTTCCACATATTAAACACCAATCCATGAACTAAGTCCAACAGTGCATAAGCAAATATGCGCAAATGTAATATGCAGGTGGACCATGTACATAAATACAGGTCTTCAGCTGGTAACAATTAAGAAACACATTACTTGGATGGAATTAAGAACAGATTCAATTTGAATTAGTGATACAAGAGATGTAATACCACTACTGTTTCTGCAGTCTCAAGCTTCATCCGTTTGAAAGGATGCCAATCTGGGTCCTTAAGATATTCCTCCCAGAGCTGGATAACTTCAACTGCCCAATCCTCTAAATCTTCTTTACAATACTTTATCTTCATTGCTTCCATGAATGGTTTGGTGTCAAGCTCTCCCATTCTCCTAACACCGATATGCGATCTCATGTCTCTCAAATTCTATAAATTAGATCAAGTAAAGAAAATTATTACAAGAAAAGACAAGTAGCGTCTTTTCTGTTGTTAATGCATTCAACTATTCTAGCCTACCAAGTACCAACTGTTCGAATATGGTAGAACAACATACGCTTATCAATACTCTTCGAGCTTCTTGAAGCTCATCATTGCTCTTCCGCTCTTGTACAATAAGATCTTGATTAAATTTATTTAAGTGTGCAAGGTCTCCTTCCTTTTCACTAAGTTCTCTGAGGAAGGTCTCCACCTTGTTCACAATTTCAGTACCATCGCCCCATTCCATTTGTTTCATCACTCTCAGCTGTCTTTTCAGTTGTTTGACCTCCATTTCAAGCTCCTGTTTCTGATCAAGCTGCCTTTCTAGTGCAGCAATTCTCTGATCAAGCTTATCCTTTTGCATCTAAGGTTAAAAACACGGCAGGACCCTGTCATATAAAGTCGGGTACCCTATAAAGTTAAAGAGTCAACCCTTTAAAACATGTAAGCATTCACGGACCTTGTGATCTACAGCCAATTTTTGCACTTTCTCTAGGGTCTTTTGATGTTCCATGGCAGCTAGTTGAACGTAACTATACACAGCGGCATCCTGAACACAATGCCATTAAGAAAATGTTCAATCCAAACTATTAGTTTTAAGAAATGAGCATGTTAGTATATACCTGTTCAATCTCTTGTGCCAGAAGTTTCTTCTGTGTTTCATTATCTGCCTCACGTTTTGCCAACTCCAATTCTCGAATTTCAAGTTCCTTTATCTGAGACTCAAGTTGCACTTTTTGCTTTTCATGATCAGCAAAGATCCTATCGAAGTGATCAGTTGATTTTTGTTGTCTTCCCGTCAGATCTTCAGATTAACAACCAAAAATGTAAAATAAATATAAACACAATCTATAGAAACATGGCAAGCTAGGTGATGACAATACTTCCTCTAAGAAGATGTGAATCTTGAAGCTAAAAAGAAAAGCTCACCTTCATTGTAACTATGGAGAATGCTTTCTTTTTCTTCAGTTTCATACTTAAGTTTAATTGAATCTTTTGCATAGTTTTTCTCTAGCTTCTTCAACCGATTCTGTTTGTCCTCAAAGCTTACTTTCAGACGCTGCACAAGCTTTTGATCTTTCCTGGCTTCTTCTTCTGTAAACATAGAAATGCTTTTGAGGTCACCCATCTTCCGCAAGTTTTCTCCTAAATAGTTAGCCCTATAGTAATCATCAGCATTGGCAAGCCATGCATAAAGGCTCGAGTCAGTAACACCACACAGCCAATCCTTTTGCCCATGACCATCTACTTGAAAAGCCTTCTTAAACAGAAAAGCATCGTGTAATCCATTCCAGTCTCTATTAAATTCCACTATTGCAGTTCCTGAATGACCAAAACAGTCCCAGACAGTACGAACTCTAATTGGGTTGAGTCCTCTTCGGATTAATTCATCCTTAAGTTTAGGTCCACTTTCTCCAGTACAACACCCACCATCTTGTGTCATAGTTGTGGGAATATTTACCAAAATGCCTATCCCAGCCAGAGACACAACTTCTGTTAGTAGAGGCTACATATCTACGTAGTTGTAATATGAAACTTGTAATGACATAGGAGATGGGCCTTTACAAAGTATGTGTGATTACCTTTCCAAGGCCACACAAGTTTCTCGAATTGATCATAAACTAATGTATTGCCGGCTTCAGCAGAGGTGGATGCTGTTCTGGTTTTTAAGCTCTGTGATATTGTGGCGTAATCTGCTAGATCTTTTTGAAAATACTTGGCGAGAGCACGGTGACTCGCCTTCTCTGTAACACTTCTTTTCTTGGATTCGCTCTTACCAACTCCAGAGGCATGCTGAAGGATGTCAGTATACAGACCAATCTTCTTCCTGTTCTCAGGGCAAAACGGACACAGGAAAGTACGGTACGAGACTTTTACATTGAGCTCTCCTCTCTTGAGTTTTTTGTACAAACTTTTCTCAAAATTTTTAGTTCTGTTCGTCATCACTGTCTCGCACTCTCTTTTACCATTGTACAGCTGAAAATCTAAGTACATTGTATGTAAATGAAAATGGTCATTATCTCCAATGGAAACACTAAAACCTTCCTACCATTAAACCTAGCTTATATAAGATGTTACAAGAAACTTATGATTGTAGAATCGATTGAGCATGAAACATAATTCAAATACTAAGTCTATGATTCAGGATCAGATCAGTCAAATGTGAAAATATACTGAATCCCTTTGTTCTATGGAACATGCAAGACTTATATCTGGAGAAATTACAGAATGTTGTTCTCTAGTGTTCCGTAATGTACACTATCGAATTAAAAATAGGTTAAAATTGGAGATTTAAAGTTGCCATCGCAAAACCCAGACGATAAATTTGGGTTTAAACGATGAATAACGATCAAAGAAAGACAGTAACAACTGTACCTGAGAAATCGTCTGTAAAAAAGAGAGAGAGAGAGAGCTCAAAAGTTCAGCAGATTCTACAGATTATAAGAGACTTTCAGTTTCCAATTCATGCCCTTTCCTTTTTGTCTGAGTTGTTCCGTTTTGAAGGAGAAGCAGCAAAGCTGTAAAAGGGCTTGATGATTCCCAAAAGCCTTTGTTTGTCTTCACGCGCCATGGTCGCGCGTTGATGCCATCGCGAGATGGATTTTAGGACCGGAGGGTTTTTTTTTTCTTTGTCACTAATTTTTTTTTTTGTCACAAAAGGAAACGATTATATTAGACCGTGGTTAAACCACCATGATACCAAAGAGAAGTAAAACAAGGGGAGCAAACTCAACTACTTGCTGATAAGTTCACAGTACATCGAGCTATTCTGAACAAAAGACACTTAACTAATTAGATAACTAAAATAAGACTTGCATCCTGAAAACTATAGATATGAAACTTGACTCATAAAATGAAATGTCACTTGGTTCTCCATTCTGGTAAGCATAGAAGCTTCAAACTGCTACGTCCTTATTGCTCTCAGGGGTTGAGCTTGTTTGACTTTGACTTTCTTTGCCATCTTCTTCCTTTTCCTGATCTTTTGGGTTCGAGCTTTCTCCAGTTTCATTGGGATTTAGGAGTGGGTTTAGTGTGTCATCAGGAATGTTTAACTCCAAGTCAATGGGATCAGGGCTTACATCCGCCATAAATGTATCTTTGGGATTATTGATAATGTCTTCAATGGTGACGCTTCTGTTGTTGTTTGCTCGTCCTTGCTGCTCAGTGGTTTGTTCATGCTCGAATGGTGGCTGAGATAGGATAGACCTTGGAGAGTTAGTCCAAGCTTCCATATATCTGTCGCTGCCAGAAGAAGCTCCTTGCTGTGAGTACTCCTGCACTGGGTACAAGAAATAGTCCATTGGTGACAACGTGTGAGTGCAGAATGTAGTTGTGTGTGTGATTCTCTGACAGTTGAAGCACAGTCGTGCCACCCACTCATAATAGTATTGTATTTGGAATCTCTCTCCACTTTGACACAACACTTCCTTGTAGTACCTAAGCCTTTCATCAATGTGGAAACCAATCTTAACTCGAATCAAGAAGGGACGTGTTGTCGAGGGATTATTCATATCTATCTCAAGGACTTCTCCAATTAGGCCAGCAAGTACACGCACCACTTCCTCTGATGCAAATTGCAGAGGTAGTTGACGGATCTGAACCCATACGTGCACCTTGTTTAAAGGCCTCAGCTCTTGATTGTTCATCCACTTCTCTGCAGCCATTATCCATCCATTGTACAAAAATGGTTGCATCCTGTAAATCGCATCTAGATCCTCCTCTTTGTTAAAGAAAAACTGAGCGTGTTCTTTATCCAGCATCCTTCCTTTCACTGAGTTGTGAAGACACCAGTCTTTGGGAAGATCTTCAATCATATCTTGAATGTTTTGTTCAGTTACATTCAGTGCTCTGATAAGGAGGCTTTTGCTGTTAGCAACGTGTGTGGAGTGATACATAGCTGTTTCTAAGAAAGCAAGAGGGTTTTTTCTTCCCAAATCAAATTGGTTTAATGCTTGCCACATGTTGTTATCCATTTATGGAGAGAGAATGTGATTGTGATGCCTCTATTTGCTTTTGTTTGTTCCATTTATAGCCATCTGATCCTGCCTTTGTGTGTCTCTTCGTTTGCTCACGTAGAGAGTTCTGCATTGGTTTTCCAATTTTTGCATGTTGTCAGATAGAGTTTTGGTTTTCTCTTGTATGAAAGCTTTCACTTCTTCCAACGCAGTGGCGTGAAAAGCAGTGTTTTTTCTGCAGACAGTATCCACTTGTCATTTGTTGATACCTTCTTTCTTGCGTCTGTTGATTCACCTGAGGAAATTGTTTGCATAACCTAAAGGAGATTAATCATTATCTTAGAAAAGACAAAAGCAATCATTATTAAAAATAACTGCTTTAGCACGCCAAAAATATGTGGTATCTGTCTTGGGAGGTGAATCTATGAACTCTGTATCCTTCCTTGCCAAGGAACCGCCTATGGACCTCTACTAGAGGACAAAGCAGTTTCTGTGATGGTTTGATCTGAGCCACTTGAGTTTCTTCGAAGATGCATTATCTTGGTTGTTGTGCTTTGCCCGTTACTTCCTTCCTTCTAATTGGTTAAGCTTCTGTTATTTGGAGATTCTACTCCTCTGCTCAGTTGGGCTATCCTAGTATTAGCTCTACTCCTTACTTCCTCTCTCTGTGTAATCCAATTTGGTAATCTTCTAGCAATATAATCATTATATCGGCCCTGTTTAACCATACTTGTAGCTATCCTTTTTGCTGGTTGATTTTGGCATGGTGGAATTCTTATTAATGTGCAGATTTGGAACTTATCCTTTACTTGCCTGATTTTGTAGAGCTAGCCTCTATATTTGGGCCAATCAGTTGCATTTAATTTAGCTTTAAGGATTGTTTTGTTGTCCACCTTAACCACAACTTTTAGAATTTGTAGCTCCAGTATAGTCCTTAGAACCCAAAGGAGACCTGACATTAACGTTGCCAGATACGTTGATGATCCAAGAATTACATGCCTTCCATGCATAAATTCTTTAGTCCTTATATCTTGTAAAACAAATGCTGCTCCATTTAAGTTCGACTTATTTTCCCAAGCTGTGTACCAGTTAAGGGAATGGCCATCTTCTAGATCATCTGTATTTTCCATGTGAGCTCTGGAGCTTCCTTTGTGACTTACTAACTGAGACTCTTCCTTTGCCATATGATTCCAAAGTTCTATTTCTGCAATTGCTTCTTGGACTTTTATCTGTAAGTTGGGGGTAGCTTTGTTGATCACAATATCATTCCTTGTTTTCCATATAGTCCATAACAGCCACAGAAAGAGCTTAATTTTTTTCATTTTCCTCCCTTGTATTGCCCTTCTTGGTTAGTAAGTAAGTGAAGTTGATTGTCAGTGAAGAGTTAGCAAATCCTATTTGAGGCATGGGATAATGGGACAATGCCCATATTAGTCGAGCTGGATGACAGTTAAAGAGGCAGTGATTAACTGTTTCTGCTTCCGAATTGCATATGTTGCACAAATCATCCTGGCCAATCTTCCTTTGTTTTAAAGCTACTTTAACTGCCAGTGCCTCTGATAAAGCTCTCCATAGGAATAGTTGGATTTTCCTTGACGTCTTGACTCTCCAAATTTTCTATTTTAGGGCTATTGTAGGGTCTGTATAGTTTGTGTTCCTCGTACTGGTTTGGATTTTCCCTTCTTGTATTAACCTGTACCCACTTCTAACAATGTACAAGCCTGATGGATTTGGCCACCAGACCCAAGAGTCTTTGGCTGTGACGCAGGGGGGGGGGAATCTAATATGAAATCGGCGTTTGAATCAATAAAAGTCTCCTGTACCAATGTTGTGTTCCAGTCTTCCCCCAATATCAGATCTGATGCTTTGAGATTGAAATTGAACCTACTGTCTTTGCTGATAGGAGCTCGAGGTTGATCCCTACAAATCCACTTTCTGGTCCAAACATATGTGTCCTTGCCATCCCCAATTTGACGTAGAAAACCCTGTTCAAGCATTTTTGTCCATGTTTAATACTTCTCCAGGCATATGAACATGAGGAGTGAGTATCCCTTATTAACATGTCTTGGTTCTCAAAATACTTCGATTTATATATTCTGGCTATCAGAGTGTTTGGGTATTTCAAGAGCCTCCAGGCTTGCTTAGCTAACAAGGCTTGGTTAAAGTCTTCAATTGATTTGAAGCCATGCCCTCCTTCTTGTTTAGTTCTACACATTTTGACCAAGCAATCCAAGGAACTTTTTGTTTGTTGTTTTCTGAGCTCCACCAGAAGTGTCTCATTGCGCTTGTTATTTTTTGGCTCTGTTCCTTTGTCAGTCTGAAACAGGACATTGCATATACAGGGAATGCCATCGCTACTGCCTTTATCATGATCTATTTTCCTCCTAGAGACAACTTCCTTGAGAACCAACTATCTGTTTCTTTCCTTAAATTTTTTGTGATGTACTCAAAAATTTTCCTTTTTGATCCTCTAAAGCACTATGGGAGTCCTAGATATTTGCCTATTTCGTGGTCTGTTTGAATCTGCATTATTTCTTTGAGTTGGTTCTTTGTTTCCAATTTGATTTTCTTGCCAAAAGCAATTGCAGATTTCTCGTAGTTGATTCTCTGTCCCGAGATCCTCTCATATTCATTGAAACCATCTTTTAATGTTCTTGCTTCTTTAGGGTCTGCTTTACATGCAAATAGGCTATCATCTGCATATAGAAGGTGTTGAAGTACTGGACCTTCTGCACTGAACCTAATTCCTGATAATTTTCCTGCATCTATTCTTGTATTCATTAAGTGAATTAATCCTTCTGTTCCTAGCACAAACAGGAAGGGGGACAATGGATCTCCTTGCCTTAGTCCTCTCTCAGGGGTGATATATTCATAGGGAGTTCCATTTATGAAAATTGAGTATCTTACTGAGGAGACACAATACATTATTCTATTGGTCCATGCTTGGCAGAATCCTAGCTTCAGGAGTGTCGTCTCTAGATATTGCCACTCCAATCTATCGTATGCTTTCGACATATTAGTTTTGACCACCATAAACTTCGTTTGTCCCTCAGGGTTTGCATGCAAATGATGCATTAATTCATGTGAAAGTAAAACATTGTCTGATATCAATCTTCCAGCTGTGAATGCTCCTTGCATTTCAAAGATTATCATTGGGAGAATCGGTTGTAATCTTCTCACCAAAATCTTTGCATAGATTTTGTAGACTACTGAACATAGGCTAATTGGCCTGTAATTTACCATATCTCTAGGAGCCTCAGTTTTTGGGATTAGTGCTATGTTTGTGTAGTTCCATTCCCTTGGAATTGTACCTTCAGCAAACACTTCTTTAATCTCTCTCGTAATTTGATCTTTAACTATGTCCCAGAAACTATGTAAGAACTCCGCTGTTTTGTCCACTTTTCTTTACTTTTTTGTTTCCAAAATTGTTCTTCTTCCAAAATCAGCTTGTTTAGCTTCTTTTTGATCTCCAGGATTAATTGAAAGTCTCGTGTTATTTCCATTATTTCTTTATCCAACCTGATTTTCAATTCATCCATTATGGAATTAGCATTCACCTTGAGGTTTCTTTTCCACTTGGATGTTTGTTTCCTGCATTCATTCAGTCCTTCCATTATATTCCCATCATTCCTTTGTGTTGCTTCTGACCACGCTTTTTGGATTATTTCCTTGAATCCTTCTTTATTGACCCATCTCTTGTTGAAGCATAACCTTGTCATGTAGTTTCCGTTCTCTGTCATTATGGTAGTGTACAAGGGTCTATGGTCTGAGCCCAAGATGCTCATGTACTCAGTGTTGGTTCTTAAGAACTTTTGTATCCACTCCACGTTGCCGTAACTCCTATCAATTCTGCATTGGATCCATAGATTTCTTCTCATTCCCATCCAGGAGAATTGTGGTCCCGTACTTTTAATTTCTCTGAGTTTACATTTTCTCAAAAAGGCTCTAAAATTTGTGAACGAGTTTTCAGGTCTTTCTGGTCCTCCCAATTTATCCTTGTTTGAGTAGATTTCGTTAAAGTCTCCAATCAGGAACCATGGTGAAGTCCTGTTTTCTCCAAAGTCTTGGATCTCATTCTAGACTTTAAGTCTGTGAGCTAATTATTTTATTGAAATCGACTGTAGAAATTTTTTAATATGAGTTATTAGCTCATGGTTGGGTCAGCTCAGCTAAATTTTTAGGTTTATTTAATGAATAACTTAAATGAGCTGAGCTTAATTTAGCTCACGAATTATGTGAATGAATTTTAATAAGTATGAGCTGGGTCATGATCTCTATATTTTTTTAAATTAAATGAAACAGATCGTCCAGTTGGCTTGCTCCTGATTTAGCTAGGCATGAGGTTGTGGGTTCAAATCCCACCCTGTTCCATTTAGAGAACTTAAGTTATAGATCGGACCTTTTTGTCGATTCAATGGTTACTTGTTAACAAGAAAAAATGAAACTTGTTCTTTTAGTTTATCTATAAAATATTTTTATTTACAAAATGGAAAGTATCTTTTTAGAAAATAAAAATATCTTCCTAGAAAATAGAAAGTACCATATAAAAAATAAAAACTATACTATTTGGTATAAATCCGGTTAGTAAGTGTAGAGAAAAATTAGAATTAACAATTATTTGAGGTTTTGATATATACCGTAAACTCTATTCTAAAAAATAAATATATTTGAATATGTCTTAAACTACAATAATTAAATTACCGAATTAGATAAACCGAACCTGACAAAATAGCAGAATGTATCCTAAATTTATGTACCGGTAAAATTGAATTCAAATTTGAACCGGAGCCAAATAATTAATGGAATTTGAAACTGATATGTTTTTATTAAATATTAATTTTTTAATTTATTCTATTAGATATTTATTAATTTTGAATATATATATATATATATTAAAATCTGTAACAAAATCTACATTAAGCCTATTTTTAAGGGTTGCTACGAACCATATGTTAATTTTATCCTAAAGTTTATAACACGGTCAAAATAAAAG
>OVBA01005948.1:0-18325 GCA_900406435.1 Lepidium aucheri
ACACTAAAACCCAGAAAATCAACGAACCCTAGAAAATCTACCAAAATCAACTATAATCATACAACCATAGAAAATCAACCGAAATCAACCAAAATCTACGCGAACAACACATATTAAACCCAGAAATCAAAATGCATGTCTCAAACCCTAAAAAAACAAACGGACTAAGCAATTAACCGTAAACCTAAAATCTGAGTTTAGAATAGAGAAGATACACTACATTACTTTGAAATACGTTGAACAAAGCTTCAAAAGTGTAAGAAAGTGACGACAAAGCCAACGAAGAAGACGACGCAGCTGACGATGATTCTCGTTCATAGACAACGACGAAGAAAAAGAAGAAGAAGAAGAAGACGAGAACGAAGGAGAAGAAGACGAGAACGAAGGAAAGATGAAAAAATTAAGAACGAAGAAGAAAAAGAAGAAGAGAAAGAGGAAGAAGTTAAGATGAAGAATAAGTAAAAACTGAAAAAGAAGAAGAAGGATACGAGAAAATCAAACGGCTTTCATTTTTTTTTTTTTAATTTTCATTTTCAGTTTTTTTTTTGAATGACACAAACGTAAATAAGTAGATAACTGATTCTTTTGTGACTTTTCCCATACCTTTTTTTGTCCAACTTTTTGATGAGTATTTGAATAATTAGGTTATTTTTGTAGAGTATTTGAGTAATTTATTCTTTTTAAAAAGTCTATAATATCTAATTTTATAATTTTAATGCTAAATGCTCATTACTATTCCAATCAATATCATAAATTAGCTTAGATCATCTGTAGTGGAGATTTCTCACCAAATTTCTTGAAAATAGCCATGAAAGCCCCAAATTTTCCCTCTCATGAGAGAAATATCTATCAATGAGTGGTTTAAGTTATTTTATAATAGTTCCAATTTCATATAATTTAAAAACTAAATAAAATTTTTATATATTATTATTTTTTATTTCTAATTTTTATAAATTATAAAATAAAATTATATATCTAACAAGATCCATTATGCTTACATTTGAATTATATATATTTAGTTATTAAAATCATATAAAACTTTATTAACATTTTAAAATATTAAAAAATAAAACTTTAAATAAAAACAAAAACATTTGTGTATTTATATATAAATAAGTTACAAAAAATTAAATATTTTTAAATTTATTAATATTATATTAGTGAGATACTTAGTGAGAGACTTAGTGAATTTCTCACTAATGAAGGTCAAAACTAATATTATATTGAGTTCTCAAATTAAGTTATCTATATTGATGAAAACTTCAATGAGCTTCTCACCATTGCATAAGGTGTATGTTTTTTTAATGTTACATGCGTATGCTTTACCAATTAAGCTCTGACTAGGATGGTACCCACGCTGGTAGCGCGAGATATATGAAATTTAGCTCAGATGGAATAAATCAACTTTTCAAATAGGTAATATTGGTACCAGCTCTAGCACAAACAGTACTTAGAATCAAAACCTAATCAAAAGAGTGGGAGAGAATGAGCAAGGACACTTGTGTGTTGTATTGGAGCAAGAGTAGTTAACTAAAACGAGTAGAGATGATTGTCGACTAGGATGTTCTTATTAGCTTAAAGTATGTCAAAAAACTAATATTTTTTCAAAGGATTGTGTCTCTATTTATAGGTTATAAAGACGGTTACATGTGGAGAAAATAAAGGAAAATTTACAATTGTGTTGATAATATTGAATCTTGTAAGATTCATGCTAAATTAACGTAAATTTTTCCAGTCGGAATAGGAAAATTTTCATTTCTTTGTTTTGCTGACGTGTCATCTGACTTCTCTTCAAGTTCGAATAACTTTCCGAGACAAAACTTTACCGAGTTGATGATGATATCCGAGTTGAAGCCTTGATGCTTGTAACCGATTTGTTCTTTAGTATTTGACATGTTGTTTTTTGTGGACCAAAGTAGGATCTCAGATCGACCTCCAACAATTGTCCCCCCGAGACTCAGAAAATTCTGGTGCCGAATTTCCGAGTTGGAAGGTTTTCCAACTTCTAGAATCTTTGGTCCACGTGTCAGTTTGCGAGTAGGCTAGTCGTTAAATCGCCTCGGTTTTATGCGAATCATCATTATTACTGCGTGGAATCGCTTTGATTTCTCCCACTCAGTTATAATTATTGTTTGGTGTCGTTTCAGCTTTCGGTAATTTTCTATAAATACAGTGCTTCTTTTCCTTTTACGAGTCACTTGTTATTTTCACAATCTTTCTTAGTGATTTCCGACTTTGCTTCTTTCTCTCTTTTGACTTCAAGTTTTTCAAATTTCTCTTAACTCATTTAATCTTTTGAAAGATGGGTCTTGATGATTCCAAACTCCCAAATGTTGAAGCCGATGTAAATTCCGTGCTTAATGGATTGAACATTCGACTTTCTGGAGTGCTTTCTAGGGTTTCTAGACCCTTTGTTGCTTCATCTCGGGACATTGTGGAAGTCCCTTACGAGTCTGGTTGTAAAAATTCACGACCTGCAGAAAAGGCGAGAGCTAATCTACCTCTGAGGATTGGTTCTCCCAGAAGAACCAGTAGGAATGGTTACATAGGTGCTTGTCGTGGAAGGAGTAGGGGTATTCCCGACTTCTGTTTTACTCACAACTACGCTGATCCTCGTTCGATTCTGGAGTTTCAGACGAAGTGTGCTGATTTAATGAGTCAGATTAGGATTTCACTGGAGCGCCATCATTCCCCTGATCAGATAAAGAACCATGAGGAGTATGAAGAGGCTGCCTACTTGCTGTTCTGGGTTTGTATTGACTTCTGAATGTTGCTTCATATTATTAGATTACTCTGTTTTTTAATCCATAACATTTGTAGGGTTGAAAACACAATTGATTGTAGTTTTGAGTTATATCGAAATCCTTAGAACTCATTAAAGTATCATGATTGACGAATAATTCATATTGCTTCATAAACAACTTAACAAGTTGGTTGAAGCTTTTGATTGTCCCGGCTGGCAACTTGGTGAACCATACCAAGGCGTCACCAGTCAATTTCTTAGCAAAGTATTGACAGTAGGTTGCGTCTTTGTTGTCCATGGTGTGTTTTGTCTCGTTCATCATGACATTGAAGGTGCTCATAAACTCCACTAGATCTGTGTTCCCATCATAAGAGGGGCATCAAAGTTGTAACTCTCTGTTTACCGAGACTTTTCTTAATCTTGATGCGAATGACGAGTTTTGCGCGCAAGCTAGGATCCTTCCTATCTCGGGTGCCAAGATGGTGGCTTGATGGAATTTCGACCTCATGTCGTCCATCATCTTCAACACAGTTGCAACATCAAGAGTTATCAAGGCATGCTGTCCAGGCATGCTTTGCATCGTAGAGTGATCTTGTACCAAGGTATTTGTTGGCTGTGGACTCGGTATTCCTCCAAATAAGTTCCTCTAAATGATGGCCAATACCTCTCTGTGTGACCTATTGGCATGTGTAGTTGGGAGACTACTTTCATTCAAATGAGACTTGAGTCTGTCGAATCTTTTTGTGTTTCTTCGATTAAAAGCCTTGTGTTGTTGGATCAGGTTACGCTCTAGGGTCCTAAGTGTCGGTGATCCTGGAGGCGGTGGTGGAAGATCAGTATCTTTGTAAGTTTCTTCACAATTATCCTCTTGAGTTTGAGTTGAATTCAGGGTTGACCCATTTGTTAGGTCGGCGTGCTCTTAAGGGTGAGATTCCCTTCGTTTTGGTCGGTGATTTTGCCTTCGACCATCCTTCTTTGCTCAGAATTTTCTCTTGCTTGTGTGAAGATGTCCTTTGATATCTTCCCCACAGATGGCGACAACTGTTGGAACTAGTTCTAGCACAAACAGTACTTAGAATCAAAGTTCTTGATCAAAAGAGTGGAAGAGAATGGGCAAGGACACTTGTGAGTTGGATTGGAGCAAGAGTAGTTAACTAAAATGAGTAGAGATGATTGCCGACTAGGATGTTCTTAGTAGTTTAAAGTATGTAAAAAAGACGATTCTTTTTTCAAAGGTTTGTGCCTCTATTTATAGGTTAGAGAGGCGGTTACATGTGGAAAAAATAAAGGAAGATTTACAATTGTCTTGATAAGATTGAATCTGGTAAGATTCATGCCAGATTTATGGAAATTTTCCATGTCAGAATAAAAAAATTTCCATTTCTTTGTTTCGCTGATGTTTTATCCGACTTCTCTTCAAGTTTGAAGAACTTTCCGAGATGAGATTTTACCGAGTTGATGATTATATCCGAGTTGAAGCCTTAATACTTGTAACCGGTTTTTCCTTTAGTATTTGACCCGTTGTTTTCCATGAACTGAAGTAGGATCTCAGATCCACCTCCAACAGGTAAGTAGTTGTAGATTGCACATATGATATTCTCTTTGGCATATCAATGTTACATTATAGTAATGGTATATCAGATGAAAAGAATATATATTGTTTATAGTTGTGACAATAAAGTTTGTAACCCTATTCATAGTATTTGTTATGGTACTAATCAAAATTTTTAATAATAATAATAAATGAGACTTTTGTTAATTGTTTATAAATAGAAGTTGTATAAGTTTTGGGATTAATGATGTAGTTTATAATGTAGGAATACAAATAGTTATATTTTAACCGAAGTTTATCTATTGGTTTTTTCTAACTATTTTTTCATATTTGTATAGTACTTTTATGGTAAGAAATGCATTGAGAGAAAAAGTGAATTTCCTTTTTCTGTCTTGATTTTTATTAGAAAATATAAATATTAATTTTGTAAGAAAATATAAATATTAATTTTAGAAAAACCTTACCATCAAATCTTTCAAGCAAAAAGATTGTTAATGGTTTTGAAATCATCATTTTTAGGACACAGAACTTCCCCTAACTATTTAGATATTTTCTTTTCTAGAACACTATTACTCTAGGAAGATTGCAAGTTTGGTATTTTTATTTGTGTTAACATTGTTTTGTTCTGTATAACCTCTATTTTGTCTTTCTTAAGAGCAACATGGTTCATAAATTACATATTAACTTCAACCAATCATATTTTTACTAATCTTTACCACGCAACGATATTATGAGATTCAACATCAAATCTTTAGAGTGAAAGTCCACCAGCAATTTTATGTTTTGTAAATAGTATTAATGGATGTTTTAAAAGTTAGTAGTATTATGGATATCATAAGGTTGGTTTACAAATAAGTCTTATATTTGGTTTGTACATTAATATGACATTTCTCTTTCTTAATATCAGCAATTTCACATATATGTTCTAGGTTTAGAACATGTTTTGGCCATTAAAATAATTTTTTATTATTATGTGAGTCTGACTATTTAGTTAAGAGGTTTTCTTACACTTAATTTGTTTAAAGATTAGAGTTTTTAAAAATAGTAATTATATTTATTTGTTTTTCTCTTCAATTTTTCATTTTTAAAATTTTTTTAGTACAAATAAAAATTAACTACTAATGTATTTTTTTAAAAAAAGAGGGAAACATAAATATAGCAAAAGAAAACAACTAACTACAAAACTATTATATGCTTATTACACAATTAAACTGAAAAAAATACACTCAGTTGTCTAATAATTAAGAATTAAGCATATATATGTTTTCAATTATAAACATTACCATAAATAAACATAATAGGCCAAAATGTTTTACTTAGTATAGTAGGCTCGAACCCTAAAAACTAATAACAATTATATTCCATATCATCACATTATTTCTCTACCTCTATATTTATGAAATACTCAACTTATTAATAAAAACAATAAGTTTGATTAGTATATGATCTTTGTAATTTTAGACAGTCATATCTTGTTGTACTATTTTTCACATTTTTTATTCTTCAATTCTTTTTGTTTTTGAGCTCTTTTTATTTTTAAAAAATCATGTATATGTAAATAGAGATTGATACAGAATTCTCCAGAATAAGACATCAAATCTAAGTAAGAAAATCATCTCTTAAGTTAAAGTTGAAAAAATAAAATTAACAAAAGAATGAATTAATTTAGAGAGAATTTGCTAAAATTTAATCTTTATTTCAGTTGTGGTCATTGTGCAATGTTTAGGAACCAAATAAAGTCTAAACTCCTTGCTTCTTTGTCTTTTCCACTGTTTATGTTCTTCTCTATTTTTGCTTTTTCCTCCTTTCGCTTCAACATTTCGTGCAAAGTTTTGGGTCACGGGAAAGTGCTGAAGATTGGGTGGTCCTTCCATTTCCTCCAAAGAAGTATTTGCTTGATATTTCCTGCTCAAACAAGTCAAATTAGAGCTCATCAACCACATAAGATAATGTTTGATAAAATGAAGAACTCCACTAGAGTACTTGTTACACGTGGAGCTAAAGAAGCATCGATGAAAGCTTCAGCTCTATCTTCTTGTGACTGCAATAGTCTAAGAATCTTGAGGCCGAAGAACGCCAAGACTTTATATATATAAAGGAAGCTTATGCATTATGTTTGTTTTACTGCTCCTAGATATACTGCTCTACAATGATAAAACAAAAATCTCAAATCATACATCATGGAGAAGAATAATATAGTGCTTAAGTGTTGCTATATGATTAACTTAAGACCGGTTGTTTTGATTATGAATACTTTGAACACATAAGTGAGCAAATATGTCAAGAGAATTGAGTAGTTAGGAAGCGTACACAACAGAGACGTGATGTAAATTATCTGTGAGGTGAAGCTGTCTATGCAGCTCGAAAGAGAAAAATATAAGGCATACTATTCCACAAAAGATCAAAAACTATATTAGCATGAACATGATATAAGCAACAAAATTTTCTTGTAGATTTGAGTGTAGTTCCTTATGTTTGGAATATTCAGAGATCATACTCCAAGAATATTGCTTTGATCTTGAAAAGTTCTCTCTAGTAACATAATCCTTGTCAAACCTCCCAAAAGAAGCTACAAAGAAAAATACTAGGAAATGACAATAAATATGTTACTCTCATTTCATGTTAGAAAACCATTCTATAGATTAATAGTGAGAAACAATATACCAATGATGTGTAAAAGATGTAACATTTATGAGCCGTGAAGGCACATGACTGTTAGTGAGGAGTAGTAAGAGAAATTTGGTCAAAGAGAAAGTGCCAACATAATTTATAGCAATCATCCTGACAAACATGGAGACAAACAACGCTTTATTTGTCAAAAGTGTAATCTTTTAGAGTTCAAAATCATTGAAACCATAATGAAACCTCACATGTCAAAGCCTTCAACAGCCGGCCGACTTGAGGTGGCCACTATTCCAGCCTTGTTCACTAAAAGTTGGACCAAAGAATGTAATGTTGATTCTAAAATTCATTGCTCGAAAGAGTTTCTGAACTTCAAAAATGATTGAAAAGACAATGGATCAACTTCAAAAGCTTTGAGTTAAGCATCTTCATTCTACCTCTTAATTTTACTCAACGTCTGTCAACAGATAGTGTCAAGTATAAAGATTTTTGCATCAAAAAATTGTGAAAGACACTATAAAAGAGCCGATGGATAATATAAAATATAATTACTTTCTCTACGTAATTAATAGATCTCCCTTTCTTGTTTATTAGACCTCACCAATTCTTCGTGCCTATCTTTATCTGAGTCTGTGTTCTTTTGAAACTGAGCAAGCTCCTCGAGAACAGAATGTACCCAACCAATTTCAATGTTCACAGACTCCAAATCCTCAAGAACAACAAGCATCTCTTTGACTAAAAGTTATATCAACTGCCCCGCTGGTGCTGATCCAAGTTCTTACACCAATGAGCATAGGCATTCTAAGTATAGAGACAACATAGATGCTGATTCTAGCCTGCACTATTCAATGTAAAACCTTACAAAAGATTCAGGCCTAAACACTCAATACCCTACAGATCTGTTTTTATATTTATCGCAAACACCTAAATAGATGATAAGTGAGAGGGTAACTAAAAATTACCAAGCTGTTTGTATTAAACTTAAGTAATTAAGTGTTACACAAGGAAGAACTCAGAGTTAAGTGTGAACCAAGGAATGGATGACCTAGAGTGCAAAGCAAGGAAGAAGTGACTTGGGGATCACACAAGCCAAAGTTGTTAAAATGAAAGTAATTAAGTGTTTCACAAGGAAGAGGAAGAACTCGAAGTTGAGTGACTTGCAAGGCAAGAAAGAGCTGAACTCAAGAGTTAAATGTGAAGAAAGTATGAACATATGACCTCTCTTGAGTCAATATAACCGTTGGAAGCTTATTATTGAGTAAGGAAACCAAACAAGAAAGAGTCACATGTTGTCCTATGACATGTGATCGTTGGAGACTAAGAGGAATAGAGGTTGGACCACAAATGACCAAAGAGGAAAAGCAGCTCCTTCTCCTCTTTGTGACCGTTTGAATTGTTACCATAGTGGGTAATTTCGTGTATGTACTGTAGAGATAGGTTTTAGATAGAATTGTCTATATATATATTCTTTGTAACACTCATTTGAAAGTTAAGAAGAAATAAAATCATCTTCTTCATTATTCTCTCCCAATCTCTCTCAAAATCTCATTCTCCAATCTCCAAATCTCAACCACTCTCTTTTATGCTTAATTCGCTCAAATCTCTTATATTCTATAAAATCTTATATGGTATAAGAGTTAGATTCATACTTGGCGTGTTCTTGATGTGTTTGAGGTCCCAGGATCTCTCTTGGTGTGTTCTTGTTGCTTGAAAATCGTTTTCCAAAATTTCTCTTCAAACCATTTTTTTTTTTTGCAAAAATGTTTTCTTTCTTCTTAAATCGATTTCTTTTGAGACAATGAGGAGAATGAATGTTTCTCAGATTAAAACCTCCTATCTGAGCATCATTTCATCTCCAAGTCACTAGTTTGTCAAATAAAAATTTTATTCTTAGTGTTCTTGAATGGTTTCAAACCGATTTTCAAATTTGTTTTTGGAAAAATGTTGTGTTCCTTATTTAAAATCTTAAAATTGTGTTCCGTGTTGCATATTTTATGGATTCAAAGTTAAAATCCCTTTTTTCGTGGCCATGAAGAGAGAAGAAGGGTTGGCGTGGCTATGGACCACAAGGAAGAGAGAGAACTATAAGGACTCATGCTTTTACCCATTGGTTTCTTGGGTGTTCCCTTTGAGAATTACTTAAGATCTCAAATAGCTGAGATAATCCTCTGTCTCATCTCTCTCCTAAACCATACTCTCATCTCTAAGTCACGGTTTAGCTAGTGTTAAGCTCATAAAATTCAAATTTCAAATTGTTTGGTCTTTTATCCATTGGGTAAAAGGGTGTACCAATTTCAAAAATATTTTGTCATTTTCTGCTGAATCTTTTGCGAGTATAAACTCAACTTCAAAGCTTGTTTTCAACCCTTTTCTTGAATTTAAACCGTGTGTTTTCAAACCTTGGGTTGATTTTTCTTCTTATGATATGTTGAACCGAAAAACCCATTGTATTTTGATTTTTCTTTTGTGTTGGCGGTTTGAATCAAGGTTTAAAATCGTGAACTATGGTCGAATATACTCTGTTCTTGTGGACTATAGTGTCTCAAAGTCATGTTGAATCCATATCTTTAAATGGATAATGTTTTGGACCGAGTTGTTTTCCCTAAAATCTCTCGGTTTGTGTTTTCCTTAATTTTGTTGAATCTTGGTGTGTTGTCTAACGTTTTGTGTGTGAGTTTTGGTATCTAACTTCTGTGGTGTAGCTTGGTGACCTCCATGAGGGAGTAAGAACCACTCATGATGGATGGGAAGGCCAACCAAAACCGCAAATTTGTCTTATTTGGTGCATTGCTTGCATGTGAAGTTAGAGCCAATGGCCTCAGCTTGAAGGACCCAGCTTGGTACTGTGGTGAAAAGTTTGATGGAAGGTGTTGAATCAGCTCACAAGTAAAGGAATGTGTCTTCGTATGTGTGGTGAAAAGAAGGACTCTTGTTCTTGCAAAATCCGGGCAACATATGGAGCAAATAAAAGCTCTCTCTAAAACATCCTCTACTTTAATCTCTTATCTCTCTTGCTTGTCTTTGCTAGGATAGCTACTCATATTCATAGTTGGTTTCATCTAATCCTTGGAGCCCTCAATTGTCAAAAATGCTTCATTATTCTCTTCTACCTTTTGATGAAGGTGTGACTTGGAGCATGATTAAGTATTCCCAAGAAGTAGTAGATGGAAATGAGCGGACTATTGAGTATCAGTTAGTGTTAAGGAGGACAAGTGTGGTGGTGATCTCGGTATGAAAAGGACCGACTCATTGCCCTTGGTTGAGGATGATCTTGATGTTGTTGATTCAAGTGAATGGCAACCGTGTGGAGGAGGAAGAAGAGTATACAGAAGGATGCTCCATAGTGTTGGTGTGATGGAATGGCTTCTCAAGATGGTGGTGATGAAGCGGATCCATGTGTGGAGTTCATATGAACTCAAACCTATTCTTCATGAAGAGTCTCTACCAAAAGCTTGTGCCAAAAGTTTGGTAGCCAAGGTATAAGATCTAAAACAATTAAATCTCCTTTGGTATTGATTCTCGGCTTTCTCTTGTGTTTCCTAAGCTAGGAATACGTGCTAAAAGCATTTAGAGTAGCCAAGGATAAGAATCTTAGGATTATGCTAAAACCTGAAGAATCATGGCTTAGAGAGCTAGTGATTCCATTTCCAAATCTGTTTGTGATCTCCAGTAGAGCTTGTAGAGACAAGTTGTGGAGAGATGTGGTTCACACTAAGGCTGGTGTGAGAAGTCTAAGGTGTGATAGAAGTGTTGAGGTGTGGTGTGTGCAAGAAAGATCTTCTTTGCCTTTAGCCGCAAGTATTGCATGGCTTAAAGGAGCCAAATGGTCCACAGAGGAATTGCTTATCCAGTCCATGATCAAGTTGAAGTTTGAAGGTATGAAGTGTCCATATGATTTTTTTGACACTAACCTTTGTGTGTTTCATAAGATATTTTGTTAGGAATATGAGTTTGATACATCCAAGATGCTAAGAGTGGTGGAGCTAAGGCAACTCAGAAACGGGGCGTAGAGGACTGAAAGGAGTTCAAAGAAGTCACTAATGATGAGAAATTCCGAAGAAAGGCCAAAGAAATGCGTTTGGAAGACATTTTGGAAAAGTCAACATTTTTGATTTTTCAAAATTTTGACTTTGAGCTTTTTCAAATTATATTCTGAGGGGATTCCACGCCATGGAGGAGCAACCATCTATCTTTGTCCATTGATGTGTGAAGATATCAAGCTTACATGATCCAATTCAATAACATGGACATGTAAAGGTATGAATCTTAACATTTGTCAAATTTTCTTATCAACTAATGTTGTGTGTTTCTTGTGAGTATTATCTAGGATATTATGATCCATAACATGACATACCAAAGAGCTGAAGCTAAGAGAATGTCAAAGTTGGATGTGTTGAAGATGGTACCATTAAAGATGGTTCCAAATGGAGTGTTGACCGAGAGGGGGAGCCTCTCAATTTGTGTCACTTCCAAGCTTGGTGATTAGTGTTGCTTACCGTCCAAGCTTGAGGGGGAGTCTTGAAGAATGAAGCCAAGGAGATTATGCCAAGGCCGAAGGAGTTTGTGTCACATTTTGAAGAAGGTAGAACAAACTCAATGGAGTTTGCGACAGCCCGTTGGACTTAAATGTGTCCAAGCTGCTTGGACTTGAAGTTTCCAAGCCGTGACCATGACCCATACTCTTTTTCCCTTTTTAGGTTTTATCCCAATGGGTTTTCCACTTAGGTTTTTAATGAGGTGGGGAGTTATAACTTTCAAGATTGATCCTAATAAACCACATTGTGGATTCAAGCTTGAGGGGGAGTGTTAAACTTAAGTAATTAAATGTTACACAAGGAAGAACTCAGAGTTAAGTGTGAACCAAGGAACGGATGACCTAGAGTGCAAAGCAAGGAAGAAGTGACTTGAGGATCACACAAGCCAAAGTTGTCTTGCGGTCTGAACACAAGNCACAAGGAAGAGGAAGAACTCAAAGTTGAGTGACTTGCAAGGCAAGAAGGAGCTGAACTCAAGAGTTAAGTGTGAAGCAAGTATGAACATATGACCTCTCTTGAGTCAATATAGCCGTTGGAAGCTTATTATGGAGTAAGGAAACCGAACAAGAAAGAGTCACATGTTGTCCTAAGACATGTGACCATTGGAGACTAAGAGGAATGGAGTTTGGACCACAAATAACCAAAGAGGAAAAGCAGTGTCTTCTCCTCCTTGTGACCGTTTGAATTGTTACCATAGTGGGTAGTTTCGTGTATGTACTGTAGAGATAGGTTTTAGATAGAATTGTCTATACATATCCTTTGTAACACTCATTTGAAAGTTAAGAAGAAATAAAGTCATCTTCTTCATTATTCTCTCTCAATCTCTCGGCCTTATGGCCAACAAATCTCCCAAATCTCTTTGGTTACAAATCTCATTCTCAATCTCTCTCAAAATCTCATTCTCCAATCTCCAAATCTTAACCACTCTCTTTTATGCTTAATCCGCTCAAATCTCTTCTATTCTATAAAATCTTATAGTTTGGGGACAGAGGAACCAATCGTGATGGCTTTTCTGGCTTATGATCATGCTGACTGTAATGGTCAATAGAGATTTCATCAGACAATGAAGAAGGGAAATATTTCTTTGTTTCTGGAACCAACATTTTCTTTACAGCTATTGGTGAAGGTCGTGATTGATGAACCTTTGGGGAATTTGCAACATTGTTCTGGTAGGGCCTTGTGTTTAGAGGTGACAGTGGATGTGATTTCATCTTTGCTTATCAAAACTCCATGGAATGGTAAGAATCTTTGAAGCTGTTAAAAATGCAAGAATAAGCACATAAAAGACACAAAACTTTTGCAAACAATGAATGGAAAAACAAATAAAGCTAAAGACTTTAAGCGATCCATGAAAAAAAAACAAAGACATATTAAATTTATGTCAATTAGTAGCAGATTCAGTATCAACCAAATTCACCACAGGAATGATACAGATGTTCTGTTTTCTAGTACATATTCATAGATCACCGAATCAAACATACTGCAGATTCAATCTCCAAAGACACAAAAAGTTGAAAGTACCTTGATTTTTTGAATGCTTCTTTCCATTCACATACACTGAAATCTAGCCAAAAAAGGTTTTTTTAATTCGGTAGAACTTAAAAGTTAAGCACTAACTCTCCTAATCATACACATAAACCATGAGTCAAAGATGAAAAGCCTCCAAAGAGTGAAAGCACACCATATTCTAGCCGTATTAAAGAATTTATAGATATTTTCCAATTTAGTATTTCACCATAATCCATTGATCCAACCATGATACGGAAAATTATATCTAATCCGTTGACAAGAATGCATCATAATAGTGTTTCAGTTTTCCACACAAAGTAAAGAGAATGATAGAAGTTATATAAAAGAAACAGGACGCAAAGTTAGAAAACTCACCAATGCTTGGTGTCGTAGTGACGATCTTCTGAGAAAAATAGTTTCAATAAAGATAACAATAACAAAGCAAAACAGTTCTGATACATACTACGATAAGGATTGCGATGAAAAATTCTTCCGGATCTCATTCGTATAGCAAGTATTGATCAAATAAACAATATTATTAAACAATCAGAGATCTGAATCCGATTTTGGTAATTCACAGAACCAGAGTAGATACTATACTCAGCTAAAATAAGTAATTAGAGACAAAGTTTTGATTTTTGTGAGAATTATGTGATTAAAATAAATGATTAGTAAGTTACCCTGCAAAAGAGGAGGATCGACGGCAAAACCAAGATTAGAAGCGATGGAAAGATCATCATACGATCTACTGATATGCCTGATGGTGTTCTCCTAATCGAAGTCGAGTCACTTCCCATCAATATTTCTTCACAAAGCTTTTTGGAGGTTAATTCGGTGGTAGCCGATCCAGAATATTTTCTAGAGAAAGATAAGAAATATTAGAGAGAAGAAATAGAAAACTGATGAAGAACATAGAATCATTGTCAAAAATGAAAACGGTATTAGAAAAGAATGTTGTTTACACATATTTTGGGGAAGAACGTTGCATTTATATTGATTTGTGAAAATTTTGGGTTAAAGGTTTTTTTGAAAACGAAATAATAAATGAATCTTTTGTTAATTGCTTACAAATAGAGGTTGTTTTGAAAAATATGATCTCTGCTTTAATAGAAATAAATTAGAAGAGATCTAAATGGAGCCAAAGCATATAAATTTATTATTTGAATTCATCAAAAAAAGAAAATTTAAATATGTATAATAACATCCCTATTAAAAATAAATTTATTTGGTTTAGAGTATGATATGGTGTGCTACATTTGGTTTGATTTTATAAATTGCAATTTAGATGATAATTCCATATTTGACCAGATTTATTACCAAATAAATAGTAAATAAGAATCTAAATGATTTTAATAAATAATGCGTAAGGAAGTATGTGGAGCAAGTTGTTTTGATTTCGTATAGGAGAAAATGAAAAGGTGCCTTTTTTGTCAAACAATATTGGGTCACAACTGATCGGTCCATTAGCTAAATTTTTGTATAATGCAGGCAGCAAAACTCGATCTTAGGATATGCAAATACGCCTGCCATTTAGTGGACTTACCCTACCACTCGATTAAAGGCCACTTGCAAAAAATACTTTTAAAGGTGCCTTTAAAGGTTATGTTTAAGAACCTTCTAATCAGTCGATTTAAGTGTGTTGTTATCTTTTTAAATCCTCTGATGGTTCAGCCTTCTATTGTGTTAAAAAAAGAAAAAGTTCAGATCAATAGAAGTAAGGGGTTTTTAATCGAGTGGTTGGTGGTAAGTCTACTAAAGATAAATACACATGCAATATAAAATTTATATAAGAATTTGGTTAATGGGCCGATCTTTATGGCCATATTGATATTGCTATCGAAAAAAAAATTAAAAAGCACTTGGGCCCGATTTATTGGGCCCAATGAATAGAGCTAAACAAAAGAAAGAAGCCGAAACGGTTACGTTACTATTGAAAACAGTGGAGGATTCGGACACTCTTATCATCATCTCTAGGATTCAGACAAACCACCGAAAAAAGGAAGAGAGAAGAAGGAGAAAGCATGAAGTTTGAGCTTATCTTCATCCCGTATCCTGGAACCGGTCATCTCCGATCGACAGTGGAGATAGCGAAGTTACTAGTGGAGCGAGAAGCACGCCTCTCTATCTCCGTGATCATCCTTTCTTCCATTTCTGGAGCCGGTCTACCTGCTTATGTCGCATCCCTCTCCGCTACATCCAACGACCGCCTCCGCTACGAAGTGGTTTCAGCCGGAGATCAACCAACCGCTGAGCCAACGAATGTTGAAACCCATATCGAGAACGAGGTACCGAAAGTTAGAAGCGTCGTTGCGAAACTCATGGACGACTACTCGAGGCTACCGGACTCGCCGAGGGTCGCTGGGTTTGTCCTCGACATGTTCTGCACATCGATGGTTGACGTGGCGAATGAGTTTGGTGTTCCAAGCTACTTGTTTTACACGTCGAGTGCAGGGATTCTCGCACTTGGATTTGACGTACAGATATTGTGCGATAAGAACGAATACAATGTCAGTGAAAGTGAGTTTGAAGACTCGGAGACTGTGTTGAACTTTCCGAGTTTGACTCGCCCTTACCCTGTAAAGTGTCTTCCTTACGTACTTGCATCTAAATTATGGCGTCCAATCTTTGTAAATCAAGCAAAGAAATTTAGGGAGATGAAGGGGATGTTGGTAAATACGGTTGCTGAGCTTGAACCTAATGTGTTGAAGTATCTTTCGAGCGGTGATACTCCTCCTGTTTATCCAGTGGGACCTTTGTTGCATCTCGAAAACCAAAGTGATGATTCAGAGGATGAGAAACAGTCGGAGATTTTACAGTGGCTTGACGAGCAACCAACTAGTTCAGTAGTTTTCCTCTGTTTTGGGAGCATGGGAGGATTCATTGAGGAACAAGTAAAAGAAATAGCTATTGCGCTAGAGCGAAGTGGCCACCGTTTCTTGTGGTCTCTCCGCCGTGCATCTCCGAATATATTCAAGGAACCTCCAAGTGAGTTTACGAATCTAGAGCAAGTTCTTCCAGAAGGATTCTTTGATAGGACGAAGGAGAGAGGGAAAGTGATTGGATGGGCTCCACAGGTGGCTGTTCTTGCTAATCCAGCAATAGGAGGTTTCGTGACTCATTGTGGGTGGAACTCGACGCTAGAGAGTCTTTGGTTCGGTATTCCTACAGCAGCGTGGCCGTTATATGCAGAGCAGAAGTTTAATGCTTTTCTGATGGTAGAGGAGCTTGGATTGGCTGTGGAGATAAGGAAGTATTGGCGAGGCGATCATTTCGCGGGAGTGGCGGCTTTTACGATCACAGCGGAAGAGATTGAGAGAGGAATCAAGTCTGTGATGGAGGAGGACAGTGACGTAAGGAGGAGAGTGAAAGAGGTCAGTGAGAAATGCCACTTGGCTTTAATGGACGGTGGATCGTCTCGGATTGCGTTCCAAAAGTTTATTGAAGACGTCGCAAAGAATATTGATTCACCAGATACGGAATCAGAGTCCGTACGCTCTTAATTTGAAATACCTTGTTTGTTCCTATTTTAATGTGTACCTAAGACCAACCTTATTGGTCGTCTCTAACGCGTTTCTCTAACGCGTTTCTTATGCGAAAAAGCATTTGAAAAAAATGAATAATTTAAATAAAATACGAAGAAACGTTTCTTAAATAAGAAACGTTTTATGGTTTAAGAGACGCAAGCGTGGAGATTTGTGATTGGTCTGTGGGTTAAATATAAAAGGGGAAAAAATGAAATATTTCTCATTTTCGAAAGAAATTTCTCTCTCTACTTCCTCTCTTTCTCTCGTGTTCTCCGCTGCGACGAAGAAGGCGATTCCTGCAATTCGCGGTTAATCGACGATGGAGCATGCAGGCGGCGTAATCCAAAACGATAAAAAGCCCAGAGATGCAAGGTAATCCGATTCGCAACTGATTTTCGGTTTTGTTTTGGGTCGGGAAGGAGATTCTAGGGTTTTGAGTTTTCGGGATTTAGGATTTTTTGGGGAAAACAGTTCAAACGTTGTTCATGCATCGTATGATAGTTATTTGAAGCATGTTTTAGTACCAATTTGTTGTTTAATCAAGAAATTTGGTCGAATTAGGTTTTGAAATTTTTTGAAATTAGGGGTTTTTTAGGGAAAATGTGTAATACGTTTTGTATCAGTGTAGGAGAGTATTTTGAGGCATGTTTGAGTATCGATTTTGTGTAAATTGAAGTTTTGAGGTGAATTTAGGGTTTTTGCAATTCGGGAATTTAAGGTTTTTTGGAGAATAGGCTTGATACATTGTGCACTATCGTAGGAGAGTAATTTGAAGCATTTGTAGTACCGATTTCGAGTTTATTTTGTAATTGTGGTCGAATGAGGGTTTTGCATTTCGGGATTTTAGGGTTTTGTAGATTTAGGGTTAATTGTTGAATTCGCCCTCTCTAATTTTGTCTCTCATGTAATTTATATGTCTCTGATCTCTTCTCTGTTTTGTTTGAGGCATGGTTTACAAGGTTCGGTTGGTGGTTGGACGAAGAAGGGGGAGGTTTCATGAAGTGGTCGGATAATGTAAAGGTTAGTGGTATCCTATACATTGCAGTGAATATATGATTAGTGGTATGAGTGCTGGTTAATTGGCTGCTAATTAGTTGACCGTTAATGAATTGATTGATGTTCTGTTTGTTTGAGTTCGAATCTGCGTAGTTGAGAATGAAGGAATTGTGTTTTGGTTTGTTAGTGTTGCTATGTCATCTTAGATGGTGACTGAGTGTTCGGAAATATCATTTGAAGATCAAAATTCAGTCATTTTTGAAATGATATTATGTATATATAATGATTATACGCATATATAAAGATATGTAATGCTATTACGTATATAGAAAGACCTCAGTTCTAAATTAATGACCTCAGTTCAATATTCTTGGTTCTCTGTTTTTGTTTTCTTTTCAATGTAAATTGATTTTGATTGGTTTGTGAGTCTTGTCTGTAATTTAAGAAACAGGCTATCTTTAGGGTGTGGTATAATTGTTGTAGTTTTCTGTCTTATCTATGAGTTGGGAAAATAAATCCCAATAAATGCTAACCATAAATCGTACCCCCTAATTAACTATCTTTATGTCTAACCTAGTAGTTTATAAGGTAACCTCCTTACCAAAATCTCACAGAAACTGAAAACACTAATCAAAACACTCTAAAAAACTCTTAAGACTAAGTAAATCTCTCAATGAATTCTTTTGTTAATTCCGCTGGTTTCATGGATCTCTTAAGTCAACAAAACCTTCAGCCACTCTACGATTCACCATCACCGAGTTTGGTGGTTGGTGAATCAGAATTCCTTCAATTTAGCACCCAAACCAGTAACCCCAAAACAAGCAAGAGGCTTCCCTGGTCAGTG
>OVBA01005949.1:0-18324 GCA_900406435.1 Lepidium aucheri
AAGATCTTACAACACAAATCTAGATTATTCTACTCTAACCTCCTTAGCCTAAATATTTCTTACATCTCTAGATATTTCTAATACAATAGCTAGATTTTTGTTACATATATCTAGATTTTTCCACATTACTAACTAAAAATTATCTATAGAATTATCTAGAATACTTAAGGAGGTGGAAACCTTCTAGAGTATTTCTAGATAAATTCTAGAACTTGNAGTTTTGGGTTTGCTCCAAAAATAGATAATTGGATCACTAACCCATAAGTAAGCTTAACTCAAAATCAAGTTTCATTTCAATACTCCCCCTTAAACTTGATTTTGTCAACCATACCGAACTTCGAGCAAAGTAACTCGAACTGACCTTTTGGTAGTGATTTGGTGAAGATATCTGCAACATTTTCCTCACTTCGAACCTCCAAAACTTCAATTGTTCCAACAAGCAAAAGTTTTATATGTCTGATTGGTGATTTTATTTATACAAGGTGATAGAAACAAAAATAAATAGTTGAATAGAAAACTGTTTGAAAACAAATGGTTAGAGATAGCAGTTGTTGAATGCTCATAAATTTGAATAAGTCCGAATATTCATTTTAACATCTGATTTTCAAAAGTCTATTTCAATTGTTGATATCAAACACATGTTTAACCATTGATTACAAGCGCTTATATGATTGGTAGCGAAATAAGTAACCAATACAAACATTTGTTTAATGCTACCAATTAAACCTAATATTTAATTATATATGGTGACATCTTCAAGTAGACTTGGACATTCGATTTTTTATTTCGGTTTGGTCAATTATTTTTGATTTTTTCAGTTTTAGAAATATGGTAACTAATAAGTATTAATTAAAATTTGGTTCGGTTTCAGTTCGGTACCGATTCCTAATAATTAGAACTGAATGAATTCCAAAATAATATTGGTTTGATTACGAATGGTTATCAAAAATGACTATTTGGAACTAGAATCGAATACCTAAAAGTAAGTACAAAAACTAACCAAAAGTAACCAAATTTTTTTGTAATAGTTAGTTTCGCTTTTTATTTTAAACTGTAACCGAGAACTAAACGTGAACTGAACCGAAAATCGAAGTTATCTAGATATTAAAACCAAACTAAATTTTTTTGTTCAGTCCGAGATTTCAATTTTGATTATTATGCCCATGACTATTCTCAAAGTCTCCTGTTTATTTTCTGTTTAGGCATTAGTGATGAGAAAAGTAAAGAAGATGAATTCATACGGAGAGATGTTGACCTTACTCGAATGATAAGTCAGTTGAAAGTACGGCAATCTCATTATATAAGCAAATATTTATTTCAAACATTTCATGACAAATGTTCATCTACTTTCCCCCCGTCCTAAATCTTATCTTCGTGGTCCAAAAGTTGTAAATTGGATAAACCCCAAACCATGTATTTAAATTGTAAGTTTTGTGATTGTAACCATTACCCAACATTGTGCAAATTTAAGATTGCAAATAAACACCTATTTGATTTAATTTTATATGTTTTGCAAACGAAATTTTTTAATCTAATAGCCTAAAACTGGGTGTTATAGTCTATTTAATAACCTATAATTCACATCTTTATTTTTTTAATCGACTATGTAGTAGGATAGGATCAAATTCCAATGGCAGAGTCATTAACTATCATACTAAACATTAGATAGAGAATAACTTAAGGACAAAAGTTTTAGTATAAAATTTTGGCACTCCACATATTGTTAGGGGTTTAGAGGTTTGAAAGATTAATTATAGATCGTGGCTTCTCGACCTTGATAAAAAAAATATTCTAGTTATGTATTTTGTGAAAAACATATAAATAATTTTCTGAAAAATTTAATGTTGAAAGAAACTTAATATATAAATATATATGTTGAAAAACTTAATATATAAATAATTTCCTGAAAAATATATAAATATATAATCAACCAATGGTGCTATTATATTATTTCCTCTCTTTCAGTATAAGTAATGTTTAGACAATGACATACAAATTAAGAAAATTTATAAAATATCTATTTTAACATTTTTGATGATTATTTAATTTTTTGAAAATATAAATCTCTAGTCAAAAAATTATAAAAACACAAAAGTAATACTGGAAAAATGAGTTAACTTTTGTATTCGTAAGCGAAAAATCACTTTATATTAAAACAAATTTTTTCGTAAAACATCAATTAAATGGAAATGGAAGGAATATGTGTTTTCAGGGAACTTTGATCATAGTAAGAAATGAATTTGTTGACGTTTTCATCTCAGAATTACGATAATTAAACACAACAATCCCACTAATAAAACTAGAGGCAAAAACTAATACATCACTACCAATCAAAATCCATCATTAGGAGTGAACTTAGGTCGAACACGTCTTCATTATTCCAGAGAACATGATCCAAATCATAAGTATTTGCATTCACGACGTCGCTTCGTGCTGAACTCGGTTTGGGATTATCATCATACTTAGCTGAAACGACGTCGTTGATGTTCTTGGCTGTATTATTGCAGAGATTATTGTCTTGTTGATGATGATGAGGTGATGTTGTGGCGGTTGTGATGAACACTGAAGGTGGAGAGTCTCTGGTGTTTTTGACGGAGGAGGAGTAATCTGCGACGTGTTTTTCCCGAAGATAAGTGTTACAATAATTTCTGATTTGGTTATCTGTTCTTCCTGGTATTCTTTTGGCTATCAAAGACCATCTGATTTTTAGAAAGAAAAATATAATATGAATTTATAAGTAAAACAAAGTTGTCCATTTTGGCAAGTTAATTATATAAAGTTATGTATAAGTAATATGTAGTATATACATACCAATTTTTTTAAGTTACAATAAGTAATATATCAATTTGAATACCGGGAGACATGCACTTTCATATTGACCGTGTTATAAACTCTATGATAAAATTAACCTAAAGTTTATAACAATCTTTAAAAATAGGTTTAAGGTAGGTTTGTTACAAAATTTTATACAAAAATTCAAAATGAATAAAGATTTAATAAAAAAAATCTAAAAGAACTAAAACTAAGTAAAAATATATTTATTATTGATTCGGTTCCGGTACGGGTCTGAACATGTTTCAAATACATAGATTTATAACACATTGTGATATTTTATCAGGTTTGGTTTATCTAATTAGGTATTTTGCTTATTTTAGTTTAAGACCTATTCAAAAAATTTCAGATAGAGTGGTTGGGTATAAATGAATTCAGATTTGAGTAATTTTTATATACAAATTCAAAATTAAAAAGATTTAATAGAAAACTCTATGAAAACTAAAATTTGGTTTTTGATTTGGTTTGAGTTTGATTTTGCTTTTCTTGGTTACATAGATTCAAGACCTATTTGAGTATTTTTTTCAAGTTCAGTTCTTATAATTTAGATCAATTTTGGTTCCAGTTTCGGGCTTGTAAAACATCTCAAAAACAATATTCCAAAATATCAACACAAGTCTAACAATTTAAGTGAACATAGTTTATAAAAACAATCAAAACAATCTGATCCCGCGTTATAACGCAGGTATAATCATAGTAATATTAGAATTTTGAAAATTGACCTTAAAATTTCTTTGAAAATAACTACAAAAATTAGATTTTCATATAATTTATGATTATGTATCACTTAAATATTAGAGATAAAGAATTCTTTTCGAACAAAACCCTAAAGAAATTAATAATTTATAACTTTAGTGACTGATAACTAGTTCATGGCATTCCTCTATCCTATTTTTGGTTTTAGAAATATGGTAATAACTATATATGAACCAAGTAAATCAGTTCAATGCTCTTCAATCTCGGTTCTAAACGGGAATTTTATATATGAATTGAATTGGAGCCAAAATAATTTTGAAACATAATGGGTGTGATTCCAAACGGTTACTTGTAATAAAAACTATAGAATATAACAATAAAAATACTAATTTTATGTCTGTATATAAACTAATGTGGAGATAGAGATAGACGTACCTATTGCCGAGGAGCTTATAGAGACGAGTAATGAGATCTTCTTCTTGTTCAGTGAAACTGCCTTTGTTCGCATTAGGGTTCAAATAATTCATCCATCTAAGTCTGCAATTTCTTCCACACCTCTTTAGCCCTAATTAACAATTTTTATAAGTTAAAAACCACTTCATTTTGAGAGACATACATAGCTAGAAAGAGATCAGTAACATCAATAAAATGGTCAGATATAGACAGAAAGTGACAGAGAAAGTTTAGGGTTTAGGGCACCAATTTTCTTGCTGATGCGATTCCATTGGCCAGTGCCGTGAGTAAGGACATAGTCTTGAAGAATGTTGTCTTCTTCAGTTGTCCATAACCTTTTCTTGTATTCTTGTAGGTTCTCTTTTTTATTGACTCTTCTCCTCATCAGTCTCATTGTTTTTCTTATTACTCTCTGATTTGATACTGTGTTTTTGTGTGTGTAGAAGTCAGAAAGAGATTGTGTTTTGATTATTCTAGACACGTGTAAGTATACTACTTGTACGTGTACGTCTTTTGGCTTTTTGTGGCCAATAACTATCTCTATGTACCCTACCTTATACGTATAGATAGTTTGTTCATTCTACCTTTGTTGCCCTATTTATGGCTAAGTATATGAAAGATCATACCAACAAATTGTATTTTGCAGAAAACACTTGAAGCACCGGCTGGAATCAGACCATAAAAACGAAATCGGTGAAAGTTTTAGAGGAATTCTCCATGAAATACATCAAAAAAACATTCAGGACTATAAATACATGTACATATGTATAGTTAGAGCCATATCTACAATATATTGAAATGAACTTTTGCTCTAGGCCACCAATATTTTTTTGATATATAAAGGCAATATTTTTTTTTTATAGATAGTGTAGTTAAATTAATTATATTTATATATTGTTACAAGTATGAGTATATCAGATGATTGTACTTTATGGTTTATAATATTTTTGAAAGTCTTTTAGTATAATATATATATATATATATATATAATTCTAAAAATTTATTATACTATATATTATATATTAGAATTTTCCCTATGCCTCCAATAAGCTGAGCATGATGTGTAGTTTATTCTATATTTGTTACCCTAATCGAAGATATATATTTTGTTAATATTTTATCGATAAGCTCCAATCTGTAGTCTAAACACATCTCTAAAATTTATTACCTTTGTTAATCACTATATGTAGGGGGTAGAGTCGAATTTCAAGGTCTGAGGAATTAATTGGACGATGTAACTACCGAACTTAGGAAATATCGACAAAAACAGTTTTAAATTATACCGTTAAAAAAACATATAAACCGGATTTCATTCTTTTCTAACCATATATTTAATTAAAAAGCCGATTATATATTATATATATATATATATATTGGTTGGTAATTTTGTTTTTCAAAATACATACAACATTTTCCATATATATATTGAAAAGTCTAGAGGAAATTAGATGTTATGCATTTTCATAACATATAAACATATGGATCATTGTAATTTTGTTATGTAATTTGATGAATTTTAGGTTTTAATTTATCTTTTAAATAACTAAATAATATTTATGTTTTCTGTCAAAGACCATCTATATATTTTTAATTTAAAATTTATTTAACAAAATAATAATTACGATTCCGATCAGAAATCATCGAATTTTTTGACAATTTCCAATAATGAAAGTCAAGAATATATACCCAAACTTCGTCCACTCTGCTTTTCATCCTAAAATTTAGTTTTTTGGTTTTTCCAGCGATGTTCTTAGATCTCGCGATTTCTCAATAGTGACATATATATCTTCTTCACATCACAATGACGATTTATCATATAAGTTTTTTTGTTTTTTTGGATTTACTAAGTTTGTTTGAATTAAAGATTAGAGTTATCCTGTGGTAGATTTTGAGATTTAGGTGTAGATTTGATTGATTTTTTATATATAGTTTCTGATTAGTTGGTTGAGAATAGAAGCTTGATTTGCTTGATTTTATAGTTCTTTAGGTAGAAACACTTGATTTTGATGATTTTTGATTATTTTTTTTTGTGGTTTTGTTATTTTTGTTTTAAGTTAGGAAATAAATATTTCCATTTATATTAACAATTTTCATTATATTTGTATTGTAAAATATATGTTTCATTATTAAATACAATTTCAAATATTTAAAATATCTATATTACAATATATTCATTTGTAAATACATTTTTTCTTATTGTAAATAAATTTTTATTTGTAAGAAAATATTATTAAACTTATTACAATTATTGTCCTTCACATTTGCATTGCAAAATCTTTTATAATTAAAAGTTTTTAATAATGTTTTCTTGAAAACATATTATATTAAAATTCATAATTTTTTTTGTTAAACAAAAATTTCCAATAGATTTCGACGGTCTTGGAAAAAATAAAATAAAATATATTATTAATTAGTTAAATAATAGACAAATTTCTTTAAAAATATATAAATCTCACGTCGGAAACGGTCAGAATTTTTCGATGATTTCTGACGGGTTTATGCAGTTTCAATGGTTTCTAACATGAATCGTCTTTCCAATCATTTTATACCCACCAAATTTTCGCGTTGAAAATGGTTGGAATAAGGTTTTTTCAGCCGTATTCCGACAGGACTATCCGTAGAAACGAGCCTTGTGTTACACCAATGCTATTGTATGGGTTCATGAGTTTGAATATCAACAGTGAGTTTGTGTGTTGTCGTTTATTGCTTACTTTATTGCCAACTAATAAGTAAGTGGTCAGGGTGACTGAATGGTGAATAGGAAAAAAAAACATAATTGTTCTGACGATTCATTTGTCTTCCTTCCACCATCTTGCTCTCCTATTTGTTGGTTTCGAGCTAGGTTGTTTTTATGTTAAAAATATAAGTTAAAAGGTACATTGATATAAATACTCTCTGACCAAAACAGAAAATATAGATTTAATCATATGGGTCCATTTGGTGATATTGATTGAACAAAACAATTATAAAAATAGCCGTTGATACTTAAAACAATCGTCTCAAAACACACAGTTAAAGATAGTGGTTGATAAAATTTTTTTTGTAATGACAATCATTTAAAGATTTTGTTGATTGATAACATTGTAGTGGTTAAATAATATTGTAATGAAATAAAAATTAGTAAGTGAAATTTTCTAAAAATAATTTTCCTTAATCTTTATATAATAGCATATAGTTTAGCATGCACCGTAGTAAAAATGAAATTAACAGAAAAAAAGTAGAAAAAAAAACTTAGAATGGTGTCAATAAATATTGATAGGTAAACCATAGAAAGCACTAAAAAGATAACATGCCCTTACAAAATTATTTCTGCTTTTAATATTATTTACATTATAGTAAGGGAAAATTGCAAAAATATCCCTTAAAAAAAACATTTTTATTATTACCTTCATTTTCGGACATTTTCAAAAAATGCCCCTCATTATAAAAAAATGACCAAAATACCCTAATATTATTATTATTTTATATTTTTACAAACTTTTTTCCACCAAAAAAAATTTTCCGCAAAAAAAAAAAATTTCCCGCCAAAAGTTTTTTTTTCTTCTCCGCAAAAAAATAAATTTTCCATCAAATTTTTTTCCGCTTTACGAAAAAAATTTTCTGCCAAAAAAATTTATAAGGGAGTTTATAAAAAAATTTTATAAGAGAGCTTATAAATTTTTTAAGACTTTATAAGAGAGCTTATAAAATATATAAGGTTTTATAAGAGACCTTATAAAATTTATAAGACTTTATGATAGAGCTTATATAATTTATAAGGCTTTATAAGATATCTTATAAAATTTATAAGATGTTTATAAAAAATTTATAAGGTGCTTATAAAAATTTATAAAGTATTTACAAAAATTTATAAGAGAGCTTATAATAATTTATAAGGCTTTATAAAAGACCTTATAAAATTTATAAGACTTTGTAATAGAGCTTATATAATTTATAAGGTTTTATAAGAGACCTTATAAAATTTATAAGGTGTTTATAAAAAATTTATAAGGTGTTTATCAAAATTTATAAGGCTTTATAAGAGAGCTTATAAAATTTATAAGGTGTTTATAAAAGTTTATAAGCCGTTTATAAAAATTTATAAGGTGTTTATAAAAATTTTGTAAAGATTTATAGGTGGACTTATAAAAAATTTTTTTTGCAGGAAACTTTTTTTTTGGCGGGAAATTTTTTTTTGTGGGGAAAAATTGATAACATTTCTTTTGAGGGTATGTCATTTTTGTATTAATGAGGTGCATTTTTTAAAAGATAAATGACAATAAACATTTTTGAAAAGTAGTATACCAAAAAAGTCATTTCTCAAAATTTCCCTTATAGTAATTTAAAGCACACAATATTTATTTATTTTCTTAATTTCATTTACTTACTATTTATCTGTTGATAATTGTACTATATATCAATATACATATAATTATATAACAAAAATGTCATTAGCTAAGTTCAACTCGAATGTTTCCAAAGCAATGAGGTTAGATCCAACTCTGCATGCAGGATAATAGTTAGTGAGACACACAAATAACAAAATGCAAATGAAACTTTTCCTATTAAAGTTAACGAAAACAACTGAAATTGCATTGTTGTTATTACTAAGTTTATTTGGAAACGATTTTCAAACATCAATAAATAAGCAGAAACCATTATTTTAAATGTGTTTAAACGTTCGTTTTAACCAATAGATTCAAACGAAGTGTCGATTGATAGAATCATAAGTATATCATTTGAAAATGGACGTTTGAATGATTGGTATCGGAACTATTATTTCTGAAAATGTGGGATATATATATATATATATATATATATATATATATATTTAACTAAAACCTCAATTCATAATGTTAGGATTTTGAAACTTTATTAGTTTATTGAAATATTTTCAAAAAATTAGATAAAATATCATAATGAGTCCTTAATTTTCTAAAAATAATTTAGTTTTAAAATTGTAGACATCAAATTCTTTTAAAGAATTTTTTTAAATAATTATTGCTATGGTTTACATATGTCATACTATGTTAACATTTTTAATATATATATATATATATAGTTTTTGTCAACCTTACTCAATTAAGAAGATAGTGAAATCAAAGATGAAGTACATTATCTACAGATACTCGATTCTCGAAAAACCCTCTAACATTACGGGCCATGTAATCGGTTTTCTAATTAAGAAATTGAGGGATAGAAACAACAGAGTAGACTCTGAATAAGCTCCTCCAACGGGTAAAATCTTCAAGATATGGAGAAAATGCTGGCCATGCCTAGGGATCCTCGGCCATCTTTTTGAGCTCCAAGCAATCCACATCAAATTCCACTTCCATAATCTGTAAAGCGAGGAGGCAAGTCATGGTTCAGAGTAAAACTTCAAACTCAGAGTGAAGGGATGATAGGCTTCGTCTAATGCTTCTTGCGCCCATATTTACGCTTGTGGTGTCATCCGGGAAGGAGAACCAACCGAGGCCAGTGAAGAAATCTTAATCCTTCCAAGATGCATCAACCAAGCATCGATAGCAAGTAAAGGCAGGAGACATCGCAAGAGGTCTACAAATTTATTCTTCTCTTTGGCTGATTACCATAGGACTAATCCTATCTAGAACGATGTCCGACTCCTGTGTCTTTTCCCAAGATAATGCCTCGACTTCTACCGCTTGAACTAAATACTGTGGATCCTTATTAATATTATTAAATAACTTGTCATTTCTACCTTTCCAAATAAACCAAAAGATCCAAGGAAAGCTTCTAGTGTCTGGCTCTTTAGGTAGACTCCACAGTAAATGATCAACATTTGAAAAAATTAAGGGTCCTCGAAAGTCTTGTCGTGTTTGTATTCAAGATAACACCCATGTTTGGGTAGCAGGTGGACATTCAAAAATAATGTGGTTAACTATTTCTGCATCCGCCCCACATCTTTCACACTTCTCCTCGCAATTAATCCTCTGCTTCGTCAGATTTGCCTTAACTGCTAAGTGACCTCAGATCGCCTGCCATACAAAGTGTGTAATTTTTTGTGGTGCCTTTATTTTCCAGGTTTGGCTCTGCAGCGCCTGAATGTTCAGCCCGAAGGCACCCATATCACAGAGGCAGAGATTGCATTCCGCCCAATAACCTGATTTTACTATTTAAAAACCAGTCTTGCTGAAATACCAATCGAGTCTATCTGGACTTGGTTTTTTTGGAATATGTATTCCTAAATATTTGTTTAATAAGGGCATTGTGCCATAGTCTCATTGATGGAATTATCAAGTTTGACACAGTTAATTCCGTGTATAAATTCAGACCAATCCCAATGGCCGGTTGTGGGACCTGATACGGGATCCATGGATTGTCCCATACTCTAGTAGTATCTCAATTTCCAACTCATTTAATTAGCCCCTTTAAGACTAATGATCGTGCTAAGATGATACTGCACCATCCATACGATGGTGAATATAACCTCTGTTGTTGTAGAGGGTTTGAGTTCATATAATAGTGCCATTGCTGGACTTTGGCTGACAGTGATTTTGGTCTGTCAAGTAATCTGCATAACTGCTTTGCAAGTAAAGTAGTGTTGAATTTTTCTATCGCTCTAAAACCTAAACCACCTTCATTTTTATGTTTACACAACTTCACCCATTTTACCCAAATAATTCCTTTAGATGTTGTTGAATTGTGCCACCAGAAGTTCGCAATTGCCGATATCTTCAATGTTATTGCCTCAAGAAGACGATAACAAAACATATCATAAGAGGGGATCACCGTTAATACGGACTTAATTAAGACTTATTTACCTTCTTTTAAAAGAAATTTGGCAGACGAGGAGTTGATTCGCTCACTTATTTTCTCTTTAACAAAAGCAAAGACTTTAGTCTTAGCACCTTCAGTTCCTTCTGGTAGTCCTTATGTACCCATACCACCAAGATTCCTGATGCCTAGGCATTATATTGAATCTCATTTCTTGTCACCACATCCACTTAATTGAGAATTTTGAGAAAATGATTTGTTGTCCAGATATATGTTCATAATTCTTCAACACCTGGAGTATAGTACTAGTTTCTTTCATATTAGCTTTACCAAAGAATAGATTATCATCCACAAAGAGAAGGTGGGAAACTACCGGACTTAATCTCGCCACTGAAATTCCTGTTAGAAGATTTTGTATCTCTGCCTGTTTTAGTTTTGCTATAAGCGCTTCTGTGCAGAATGAAGAGATATGGTGATAGAAGATCGCCTTGTCATAGTCCTCTATGAGGGAAAATTCGTCCTCTAGGTGTTTCGTTTATTAAAATAGAGTACCTTGTGAAGAAATTCAGTACATTACGCCATTTATCCATCTTTCATGAAAATCCAATTTTTTGAGCAGCTGGTTAAGAAAATCCCATTCAATTCTATCGTAAGCCTTGCTCATATTTGTTTTTATTGTCTTATAGTTCCCTTTAACTTTTTTATTGGATCTTAGCGCATGGAACATCTCCTTTGTGACTATAATGTTCCTAAGACAAAGGCCGATTGAGTATCTGACACCAAACTTGGAAGTATCTTTTTTAATCTGAGACATATTACTTTAGAGATGTTCTTGTATCCTACATTACATAGACTGATAGGTTTGAATTCCACTATTTTTGTTAGTCTTGAAGTCTTAGGTATCAGGCATATATTTGTAAGATTTGAATCCTTATCAAATCTTCCACTTTCAATGAAGCCATTAACTAAGTTACCAGGTCTTTCTTAATGACTTCCCATGATTGTTGGAAAAAGAGTGTGGTCATGCCGTCAGGTCCCAGGGCTTTACCAGGGTCCATCATCCATAGTGCTCTTCTTACCTCGAGCTTTGTTGCTTTTTCCATTAGTATTTTATTTGTTTATTCTGATATTATGGGTTCAATTTCCTTGAGAACTGTATTTAGGACTACAACTTCGTTAGAGGTGAATAGGGAGTTGAAATAATTAACAGCTCCATGTTCAATCTCCTCCTCTTGATCCATCCCAATGTCATTTTCATTATAGAGTCCCCTCATTCGATTTTTGCTCTTCTCTGTTCTGTTTGGGCATGAAAGAATTTTGTGTTCTTATCCCCCTTTTTTTTAACCATTTATTAATTTTTTTTTTCCAATATGTTTCTTCTTCTTTGCATGTGAAACATAGTTCATGGGCAACTCTCTGAATCCCTATTGTCGGAGATGTATCCAAGTTTTTCATTTCTTCTAATTTGTTTTTGGCTTCTCTACCTTATCTTTTCCTCGCATAACCTGCTTTTTCTTCCATTTAGAGTGCTCCCTTCTACAATTGGCAATCTTGCCAAAGAAACGGTTCCCTCTAAGGTTTTTATAATGATTTCACCCTAACCTGATAGTTTTTTGTAATCTAGGTTTACCCAACCATCGCTTGTCAAAGCTAAAACTAGGTCAACTTCTTGGTTGGCTCTCTTTCATATATGTCAGAATTGGTCGACGCTTAGAACCGATCACTTAAATTTTAAGTATTCGGTTGTAGACTTGGGAATAAAGTATGCAAATCTTCTTTTCCATACGCCTTATCCATTTTGAATTTAATAATTTCATTATATCGCACCTCTCTCCAAGACAATGAATTTCTGATACAGTGAAATTCAATGAAACTGCAATTTTGAAGTATTGTATTAAACAGAATGAAAGAAGAAAGATTTCTCAAGCGTTCTTTTTATTTTCTCGTGATAACCTGATAATTATTTAAAATCTCCAATGATACACGAAATTTTTTCCAAACAATTTTAATATTTTATAAAAAAGATTGTGAATTTATTATTTTATATACAAGCGAGTCTAACAATTACCAATACATGTGGACTAAAATTATTAATTTTAACCAAAAAAGTGATTTAATTAGATTGCATTCTTGTAATTAGCAAACCGATCTGGTCAAATGTAGGGGCCAATTGGTAAGAGGTGTAGCTTTTGATTTTTGGTTGTAGAATTTAGACTGTAGATTTTTTGGCTATTGATTTGAGTACTTTAGAAATTTTCTAAATCGAAAATATAAGTTCTCTGGGTTTTTGGCTTTGTAAATCCAAAAAATTTCTCTACAAAGCAAAAAAGGAGAAAGTGCTCTAAATTTAGAATTTTTGTGTACAACTTGATTGGTAAAGATTTAGTGCTTTCAAAAAAATATAGCTCTAAAAAAATTTTAGAGCAAAACTTGATTGAAAAAGTTAAGTGCTCTGAAAAATTATAGCTCTACAAGATTTTGCGGTAGGATTTACCAATCATGCTCCAAATGTCTATGAGCCTGACAATCATTTGTACTTTCTATGGCAATTTTTGTGGTATTTTGGCATAGACCTGGCTCTAGGTCAAAACCAAACAAGCAAAATCTTTAAGCAAAAGTTTAAGGACAATTATTTTTAAATTATCTAAATCGATATGGTGATGTTGCACCAAAATGTCATATATGTGTCGTATCCCATACACGTAACGTCTCCAAGACAGAAACTTGGCGGGGACATTGTCAAAACGTTTTATAGATGTTTCGGTGATGCCAGAGATATTTTTAGAGATCTTTGGAGACGGTTTTACATAAGAGAAACTCCACGAAGCCACTTTCTCACATTTTTTACTTTTTCTAAAAAGGAAAATAAAAAAGAATAAAAAATTGAAAAAATTGATTAAACTAGGGTTTTTAACTAATATATATATATATATCACGTTTGATATCTCAAATGTCAGAATTCAAAAACAACTCAAAACTCCAAAGTTGAAACGACAAATCTTCTTCTACATATTACATCGTCATTTTCCATACTACATCATCACATAAAATACATACGTCATCGTCATCACGTAGTCATCCTCCATATTATATCGTCCATATTATTTTATCAATAATCATCATTATCATCCAATAGTCATCCTCCATATTACATAAGTTTAACATCGTCCATATTATTTTATTTTTCCAATTTGTTTGGTAGTTTTTGGGTTGATGTTATCGTTCATATTATTTATGTTTCCAATTTGTTTGGTACTTTATGGTTGGTGTTTGTTCATATTATTTTATTTTTCCAATTTTTTTGTAGTTTTTGGTTGGTTTTATGGCTTCTCAAGGAAAAAGTAATGATGTTGGTAGTAGTTCTGGACTTCTAGTGGTGGATCAACTGATTCATCAAATCAAAGTGAGGAAGCACCATTTAGGAACAATGTCACTAAACTGGATAAGCAAGGAACAAAAGGAGGTACTTGGAAATTTAAGTGTAATATTTGTTCTAAGACTCGGCAAGGCTCATATTAGATAATTAGAGCACACCTGCTTGGGCTTAAGAATGAAGGTATTGCTATATGCAAGAAAGCAACTAGGAGTCAGCAAATTGGAATAAAACAGTTGAAAGCTGATTTTGAGAGGAAGAAAAATGAATCTAGCTCTAGAGCGGTTCCTTTGCCTTGTGAAACGATATCTGTTTCTAAGAGCTTTTGGTATTGAAGCTAGAAACCAGGTATATCAACAGATTGCAAGAATGTTCTACACTGGTGGCTTACCTTTTAATCTGGAAAGAAATCAACATTACCTCAGGTCTTATCAGCTAGCAGCATCTAGCAAGATTGATGGTATGTGCCTCTAGCTTACAATAAGCTGCAAACTACCTTGCTTCAGAAAGAGAGAACCAACGTTGAGAATTTGTTAGTTCCACTGAAGTCAACATGGAAAGAAAGAGGTGTGACAATTGTGTCAGATGGTTGGAGTGATCCTAATAGAAAACCTTTGATTAACTTTGTTGCTACTTCTGAAAGTGGTCCTATTTTTCTCAAGGCTGTGAATTATTTTGGAGAAGTGAAAGATAAATTCTACATTTCTGATTTGCTGAAAGAAGTTATCAATGAAGTGGGTCATCAGAATGTTGTGCAAGTCATCACTGATAATGCAGCAAATTGTAAGGCAACTGGAGAGATCATTTAGTGTATCTTTCCTCAATTGGACTCCATGTGGGGTTTATACACTTAATCTTGCTCTGAAGAAGATTTGTGCTGCATAGAATATGGAAAGGAATGAAGTAGTGTACCATGAATGCCACTGGATTACAGTAATTCATGGAGATGCACTTGCAATAAAACATTTTATCATAAACCATGGCATGAGACTAGCAATCTTTAGTAAGCACTCTTTTCTTAAATTTCTTTCGGTTGCTGATACACATTTTGCTTCTATTATTGTGATGTTTAAGAGATTGAAACTTATCAAAACGAGCCTCCAATCTATGGTCGTAAGTGAGGATTGTGATACTTATGGAGATTATGATGTGGGGAAAGCAAGTTTTGTTAAGGAGAAGATTTTAAGTGATGATTGGTGGAAACAAGTGTCTTATATTATTGATTTTACATGACCTATATATGAGATGATTAGGTTATATGACATTGAAAAGCCATGTCTTCATTTGGTATATGAGATGTGGGATTCTATGATTGAGAAGGTGAAGTATGAGATCTTTAAGAAAGAAAAGCATCCAGTGTTTGAAGATAGTCCTTTCTAAAATTTTGTTTATGAGATTTTAGTAGAACGTTGGGCAAAGAATAACACTCCTTTGCATTGTTTACCTCATTCTTTACATCCAAAGTATATGATTTTAAAGTATATGATTTATTCTTTCATCGAGTTTTCTTGCCACATATGTAAAACTTGTTTTTTGCATTGCAGATTTTATAGTGATGAATGGCTAAATGGAGATCCAACAAGAACTAGTCCACATAGAGATGCAAAAATCTCAATTGAGAGAAGAAAGTGTTTTCGAAGATTGTTTCCGAATACTGAGGATCATTTGAAAGTTTTGGATGAATATGCATTATTCTCCATGAAGAGTGGTCCTTTTACGGATTTAATCTGCATCTGACTGATGTTTAGTATGGATCCCATGCGTTGATGGGCTAACTTTGGTGCCCAAACTCTTCTCCTTTAGACTTTGGCTTTCAGATTGCTTGGACAACCAAGTTCATATTCATGTGCTGAGCGTAATTGGAGTACTTATGCCTTTATTCACTCACTTAGAAGGAATAAGTTGAATACAAGTCATGCTCACTTACTTAGTCTTCATCCATGACAATTTGCCTCTGTTGTCAAGGAATTTTGTGCAATATGAAGAAGAAAAAATGAAGATGTGGGTTGGTCGAGATAATTTTGACTCTATGGAAGATGTGGAATTTTTGGAGTTTGCAAACCTTTCTTTAAAAAAACCTGATTTTGAGAATGAGTTACTCAATGATTAGTTTCTTCTTTATTTTTTAAGATTTTATATTTAAGTATTCTTTTATCTTTGAACTTATGGTTAACTTTATGATTTGATTTTCATATACTTTTATTTTATATATAATTTTATATATTCTTTTACATATGTATATATATATATATATTTGTAGACGTATCTATGTTGTGTCCTTATATCTATAGATTTTTAAGTTTTGCTGTTTTCATACTGGTCTCTACTCTCGTATCTATTTTCATTTCCGTTTCAGTGCAGCATTGGTTAAATATATAAATTTAATTTCAGGGGACATGCTCAAGTCTCCTGCTTCTTTTCTGTATAGGCATTTGTGATGAGTGAAAAAAAAGAGTAGAAAAAGACAAATTCCTACGGAGAGATATTGACCTTAGGAGAATATCTTACTTATGTAAGGTAGGTACATAAACGACAATCTTATTATGGAAGCGAATATTTATTTCAAGCAATCATTTTATGACAAAAAATTTATTTACTTTTTCCCCTTCCTAAACCATAAGTTGTTAGAGATACCCCATCATGCATCTAATTTTGTGATCCTAATCATTATCGAACATTGTGCACATTTAAAGTTACAAAAGACACCTATTTAATTGCGACAGGTTTTGATCAAAACTTCTAATTTCAATAAAGAATTCCTTGTTATATTATAGAAAAAAATAACTAATATAACATACTTTATTTTATATAGTATTAAGATAATTTCTTTGTTTTTCTAAATTACTTAGATAATTTATTTTTTTCAAATATACCTCTTTTACCCTTTACTTCAAAAATTCCTTATAATTCTTCTAGTTTGTCTTCAATTTTTCCAGAAACAAAAAAACTTACTGTTCTAGTTTTGATTCCCTATAACACTAATCACGTTGAATTTCTTTTAGTTTTCCTATTTCAATTTTTCCAAAAAGAAGAACCTATTATCTGTTCAAGTTTTGTTAGGTTACACAATACAAGGTGTCTGAGTTATCTGCTGCATAATCAGGTTTTTCTTTATTTAATTTAGTGATTCCTAAATATAAATTGTGTTTTTCATTGAATATTGATTAGTATTAGGTCTCCTACCATGTTTGATTTCACTGAAGTCTGAAACTGGGTTTTTTTCGCAAAAACTGGATTGATCGGTCCGATTGGAGACTGATCAATCCAACTTTGTTAAAATAAAAGAGCAACACAGAATAATCCAGACCGATCAGTGTGGAACTGGACCGATCGGCCTGGATTATTCCGTGTCGCTCTTTTATTTTAACAAAGTTGGATCGATCAGTCTCCAATCAGACCAATCGGTCCAGTTTTTTTCATAATAATTCATTTTATTTGTCATGTGATCGGTCTACATGATGTGTCATTGATCCTGAATTATTTTTTTTTCTCATAAGATGACGACACAGAAGAGTGATGAGTTAGGATTTCCAAAACAACTTTCTACCATTGGTACAGAGCCAAAATTCAAAAAAGTATTAATTATCATTGCAAGTCTGAGTGGTTAGAAGAAGTTATTTTTGCTATTGGTGAGGAAGTGTGGAACAAAATAAGAGATTCTGCGTTAGGGATTGTTGTAAACTTCAACGACAATAAGTTCACGTGGTCTTCACCGACAATAAGTTCACTTGAAGCCATAACGACTTTGAACTGTTCACCGTTTCCCGATGAAAGTTGGATGTAAGTACTAATACTGGAAAAGACTTGTTTTGGCAAAAGTTGAAATTAAAAGGAAGAAGTCCGTGCAAGAAGGATTTGAAAGCTGTGTGTGGAGAAGCAGCTTCTTGGTCTACAGAGGAAACAACTCGGTTTGCATATTTGTCTATTGTGTTAGTCATTTTGGGTTATGATGATAAGGTGTAGCGTAGCCATTCAATAGCGAATATGGTTTTTGATTTGGAATGTTTTGAAAAGTATTCGTGGGGAAGATTAGCTTTCAAGGAATTGATTGATTCAGTTAAAAGTAATGTCTATACCGCATCATCATGCACTATTCATGGGTTCATACAAACACTCCAAGTATGGATGTATTATGTTGTACCTAATCTTGGTGCGATAACCGGNATGTATTATGTTGTACCTAATCTTGGTGCGATAACCGGTAAGCCATCTCATGTTGATTGTCCGCTTCTTCTAAAATACAGAGGTACAAAAGG
>OVBA01005950.1:0-18319 GCA_900406435.1 Lepidium aucheri
AATTTAATAATATAATAATAGAAAAAATCTAAATTTAATAATATAATATTATGGAATATTCTGTTTGGTGTGAGATTTGGTGTTGTGGGTTGAAAATGGATATAAATAGTAAAACAGCAAAACACCAAATTTGGTGTGAATTCTGCATCAAATTTGGTGCGTGAGTTGGAGATGGCCTAAGTCAGTCACAAATATCATTACTATAAGGCTTAATGGAAGTCAGAAGACAAGACCGCGCCGTGTGGGTCATATATCTCCGACACGATCATTTTGTCTATTTCGAAGCATGTATATAGTAATTATTAGTCTAAACTATAGATGATGCAACATTGTGACAAAGAAAAAAAAAAAAAAAAGATGATGCAACAAATTTTGTGTGTATATTGAAATTTAACAAAAAAATAACTAAAATAAAAGTCTATACAATTGATATAGACAACAATCAGAAGATTAATTGATGACCGTTGAAATTTAGGATTCCAAAAGAGATTAAGTAAGGTTTGTCAATGAATACATGACTAGCCTTTAGAATGAAGATATTAATTGTTGTTATATCACTGTCTTAGGGTTCGCAGTTGTGAAAATTGACGAGCTGGCTAATCTTGTTTTCTTCATATTATTATTTTTTTGTCAAAATTGGATCGATAAAACCTGACTATAGTGTAAAGTTCACACCTAAAATCTCATTTTTAAGCTATTATAATAAAACAGGTAGAAATCAAAACACTAATATCAAGTCATTAGCTGAATTATCATAAACAAAGTATAGATCAACTGGGTTGATTTTTCATATATTATGATATACAATTTAATAAACTATTTTCGAAATTGAAGATCAATTTTATAATAATCGAGGATTACCTAATATTAATTCATTAAAATAAGGAAACGGTAAGTTTTGTTTACCTAATAATTCATCTAAAGAAAAGTATTGAATAATTAAACAGATATTTTCTTTCAGAGGCATCATATCAACTGTCAATGTCTTTACTTATAATACATACAATAATAAATTAGCTGCATAAACGCACTATCTATCTAATAATATCTATATTATAAATGCATATGTATATGTTTCGATTGATATATAAATAGACAACCAAGTGAGGCACTTGTACCAAAACATATAGAGAGATCAGAAAAATAAAAAATGGGAGAAGGCAAACGCAGCGAGAAAACGCGCGTTTTGGTGGTGGGAGCGACTGGGTACATAGGGAAGAGAATAGTAAAGGCGTGTTTGGCTGAAGGTCACGAAACTTACGTTTTGCAGCGACCGGAGATTGGTCTCGACATTGAGAAAGTCCAACTTCTTCTTTCCTTTAAGAAACTCGGTGCACGTCTTGTTGAAGCTTCTTTCTCCGACCACCATAGCCTCGTCTCCGCCGTGAAACTCGTTGATGTCGTTGTATCAGCCATGTCCGGCGTTCACTTCCGTAGCCATAACATCCTTGTCCAACTCAAGCTCGTCGAAGCTATCAAAGAGGCTGGTAACGTTAAGGTATAAAGTAAAGGTTAAGATTGATAGGTTTATAAACTTGTGGGGTCATTCTATAAAACTTTAAAGTTAAGAAACTATTACAAAATAAGCATTTTCCAACTGCTAGTTCTAATCAATGATCTGTTTTTAAAAGATCTCTTATTTCAACCTTATTTTTCAAATTTCAACCACTTTACTCAAATAAGTTCAATCGGATCTTGTATATTACATGGAGTCATGCCTAAAAAAGAAGAAAAAAAGCATTTGTCTAGGATCCCCAAATAATATATAGATTTTGGGTTCTCTAAATACTGAAAATGTAATGTAGTAAAATGGTGTTTATGTTCCTTTATAAAATGAGTAACCAAGATTCGAACTATTTTAAGTAATTTTGGAGAATTGATTTTTAAATATATATATATATATATATATATATATATAAAAGAAATCTTGATTAGGCTTTATAAAAGAAAATTTGAAACAAAAGTCACGATTGAAAAAGAAAAAAAAATGAAATCGAAAAAGTATTTTGAGTTTATAAGTAATTGTTCTAATTCAGATTTTTACAATATATATATATATAGTTGTTAGTTGGTTCTATTTTTATTTTATATGTATGTATACTTATTTAGGAGATAAAAGTTTATAGATAAAAAACTTTCAAGATTATTATGTACCTGAATAAATTTTTTTATATTATATATGCCTCATAAAAAAAATTATATTGATAAAACCCTTTATATTAATCTCGTTTTAGGTCTCCGTAGATCTAGACACAGCGCGGTACATGCATTATGATGACTACAAAGAAACTTAACCTAATATTCGAAACAAATCAAATACTTTACATAAATATAACTTTTTGTCTTAGTTTGGATGATTACATAGTAAATAATAGAACTATACTAATATTCGTTTAAAAAATTGTTACAGCGATTTTTACCATCTGAATTTGGTATGGATCCATCGCGTATGGGACACGCGCTACCGCCAGGTAGAGAAACGTTTGATCAGAAAATGGAAGTCCGTCGTGAGATAGAGACTGCCGGAATTCCTTACACTTACGTTGTTGGTGCTTGCTTTGCCGCTTACTTCGCCGGAAACTTATCTCAAATGGAAACTTTACTCCCTCCAAAGAAAAATGTTAATATTTACGGTGATGGTAACGTTAAAGGTAAACCTATAATTTAAAGACAACATCAACTTCACAAAATACTCAAATTAACCAATAATGGTTTTATTTTTCGTAGTTGTGTTTGCGGATGAAGATGATATCGCAAAATACACAGCAAAGACGTTAAACGATCCTAGAACAGTGAACAAGACAGTGTGTGTCAGACCTCCTGACAACGTTCTCACGCAGATTGAATTGGTTCAGATTTGGGAAAAGCTAACCGGAAATCAATTGGAGAAAACCAATATTGCTGCAAAAGACTTCCTTGCCAACATTGAACGTAAGCCCAAACATAGTATAAATCATTTTCATCTCTAAGTACTTAATGGGTTAGGCTTTAAGCCCAATTAGAAATAAAGCCCATTAAATTTTGTTTGATTTTTTTTTTAAAAATGTATGTGTATGTAGAGATGGAGATACCACACCAAGCAGGGATTGGACATTTTTATCACATATTCTATGAAGGATGTCTTACTGATCATCAAGTTGGAGAAGATGAAGAAGCTTCTAGTCTCTATCCTGACGTCAATTACAGACGTATGGATGATTACTTAAGAATGTACCTTTAAATTTAATTAATCTTTATCAAAATTTTATCTCATATTACTAAAACAATATATTATTATTATCGATATCAAAAAGACATATTATAAGGTTGAAAAGTTATAATAATGTATTGTCTTGTTTTTTTTTGTCAACAAAATTATTGATTATTGATAAGAATGTATTGTCTTATTATTGAACGTTAAAAATATATTTGTTATGCAATAAAAATATATTCTTTCTCTTTTCTTACTTATGATATTTAAATAAAAAGTTATTTTGTATAAGTGTGTTATTGGTAAAGAATTGTTTTTGATCCAATAATCAAATGTCTTTTTTTATAACCAAAATTGAAGTTCATAAAAATGCATTATTGTTAAGAACTCGTAAGTTTGTCTAACCCCCAAATTCGTATGTACCATGGAAATATACGATGAATGATGGCAATTAATTGAGATTGTAATAAAATATATACAATATTGTAATCTCTTGTGGACAACAACGCACGAGACAGGATAAAAGTTTGAAGGAATAAAAGACAACGCATAAGACAATATTACCCAAAAATGTTAGATAATTATTATGTATTTTATGTAAATGGACTTTAGTTGGAGTATCATGATTGCAACACCACAGCTCAACAGCCAAAATTAATTCTTCTGACAGATATTAGAATTAAAGATTGCCATAATTTATGTTCAAACAATTAATTTTTTTATCAACTTCAATTATTATGTCTAACACTAATAGGATCGACAAAATCTAATTCATAGGTTAATTGATTATTTTTTCTAGAATTGGTTAAATTCGAAATCATTATTTGATACCAAGCTAAATCAAAAACAAACTAAATGAACCACTTGTATTTTAATATGCCATAAGCTTAATTATCTGATAATAATAATTGTGACTATTATTAGTTTTCCATACAAATTTGAGTTTGATTACAAAATTAATTACTATCCATTAATTTTAGGATATCCACAAACCATACACTACTATGTAAAATATATATTTTATTATAATCATCATTTTTCGGTTAAACTAAAATGGTGATTGACTGAGTCCAAAAAGTCAAATACTTATATTGTGGATAGAAAAAGAATTGAATATGTAGAAATGTTGCATTAAGTCATAAACAAGCATTGTTAATGGCTGCCGGCTTAGGAATAAACGTGGTTATGCGCATCAAGACATGTTACTACTACTAATCCCAAAACCTTAAGCAAAAACAATTAAAAATTATCAATGAAGTCTCGTCTCCATTAATACTTTATACGCCTTCCTCGCATAAACACACACAGAACCGGCCATGACATAACATAGGCAATTTAGGCGAATGACTAGGACCCAAAATTTTAGAGTCATTAATTTTTTTTGGATAAAAATTATTAATTTCCATCCCATGTTAAAATGATTTTTATTTTAGAATTTATTATCATTTTGAAAAAAAACTAAAATGATTCTGACTTTGCATAAATTTTTCAATCATAAGTAATAATTTATTTAAGTTTTTTTCATTTGTTCAATTTTCAACTTTTTCTATCTCATTAAAAAGAATAGAAAAGAATGCAAATGATTATATTTAATCAAAAATAATTTAATCAAAATTGTGTTTAACTCGTATTTGAGATTATTATTTTTTTCTGAGTTTTTATTTGATTTAATTTTTTATGTACCTTTAAATTGGTATTTTTTTTAATTTAAAATCAAATAAAAAATATTTAGTTTTGGATAATATCTTCGAAAACGTCAGACTGCACACCCACACAAAAAACCGTAATTTAGAACTATTGAGGTAGTAATAATTAATAGGAGAATTACTGAGATATATGTAAAAAAATGTATTATTATAGTAATATAAATTATTTAACTTTTCGTTACCCATGATTATATATATGTACTTTAATTCTTTTTGGCCCTTTTTGTCAAAACTTTCTTATACTTATGATCACGGGCTGTGTCCTTTTTTGTTCTATTGTTCGTCATACAGTTTCTTTTATTTTGCAAATTGTTGCCTCTTTTTTTTTTTTTTTTTTTTTTAAACTTTTTTTTTTTTTTTTTTTNAATATATCAAATGTAATATCAAATGAAAAAATGATCGTTTTTTAATGTAGGTATATAAGAAGTCAACAAATAAATAAAAATATTAGTTTTTGGTAATGTAATATTATCATGATTGATATTAGGTAACCGAAAAAACATTGCCTTTGTATGAAAAGTTAATAGAGAAACGCATAAAGGCAATAAAAGATGTTTCTATATATATATCCAACCTTATTTAACTTACAGTCTAACCAAAAAAAGTCAGAATCTCAAATGTAAACGGAATGTACTCCATGATTTCACGCGTGCTATATCTACTTTGTTAATTAGCGCTACGATCACGATTTCTCAATTCTCGCAATTCCATTATCAGGATTTGATTATGCTGACAATAATTAAAATCCAGTCCATACTTCACCATAACATAGTCATCATATCTCTTTTATCTCTTGGCTTTGGACTTATTCCAATAAAACATACAGTTGAAAGCATATATTGTATGTATATATAAGGAGTCTTGAAGTAATTTCAAAATATAACTTGGGAACTAGGCTTTGGATCCAGAATTTATCTTCAACTAGATGAAAAATTCCTCTTTGTAAATTATTATACATTTTTAAAGGATTAATTTTTTTTTTATTATGTATGACCTTTCTCCATTGATGTTTTGTTTTTAATGATTAGATCAAGAAAACTTTATCTATAATCTAAAGTTTTGTAGGATTATGTGTCTATATGAAATTACAAAAGTAGATATTAATCATATAGTTTTTTAAAACTCTTCAAATCTTTAACACCGAGTATTTGTAGTCTAATGACAAAAGTTCATTTTGGCGTGTCTTAAGCACGTAATTAGATATATAGTTAGCAAGATGGTAAAAAAAAATCCTTAACATGAATTGGGTCTATGTAGAATTGAACTCCAATGGAAATTAAGTACAAAAGGTGTGAATTATCCATTTGATCAGGTACATCTTCGGATAACTAAAATATTTTTTATGAATACTATATTAATAAGTACATGTTATTTGACAATTTATAAATCCCAATTTATAAACCATTTGCTAAAAATAATACAAACAATTTATAAACCTTAAAAAATAGTTAGAAAGTCCTAGAGTTGGATACTTTCTACTATCTTTCTCCTTTTACGCCACTCTCCATCTCTCATCTCTTCTCTATTCTCTCTCTCTGGTGTTTATCATTATCAATGGCGACTCTACAAGACATAGGAGTCTCAGCTCTGATCAACCTCTTCGGTGCCTTTGTGTTTCTAATCGCATTCGCTGTCCTAAGAATCCAACCCATTAACGACAGAGTCTACTTCCCCAAATGGTATCTCTCTGGAGAAAGAAACAGTCCCCGGCGCTCCGACGGAACCCTCATCGGAAAATTCGTAAACCTCAACTTCAAAACTTATTTCACTTTCCTCAATTGGATGCCTCAAGCCATGAAAATGAGTGAATCCGAGATTATTCGTCACGCTGGTCTCGATTCTGCTGTTTTCCTCAGAATTTACACTCTCGGGTATATTCTCTTCTTCTAGCAATTAGGTGTTTTAATAAGCATGCTAGTTTTTTTAAGTTCGTTGATTTGATAGACACAGAATCTGCGGATTTTTCGTTGAGATGTCAATTTCTCGAGAAAATGAAAGCAAAAAAAAAAAATCAAACCTTTTCAATTAAAAATGAAAAGGTTTAGTTACGGATGCCCTTTATTTTTATTTTTCGACATAATTATTTCGCTTAATTCAGATAATATTAAATTATCGAGAAAAAAAAGCGAAATTTCCGAGAGAATTTATGTTTTTCGGTTGTTATTTCTTGTTGATTTTCTCTGGGATTCCCACTTCTGTACTCGATTGTAATCCTTCAAGAATGGCAAATTCCTGAATTTCACTGTTTTAAGAATCTTCCACCGTCAGAAATATTGTACTTTACTCACAGAAAAAAAGATTTTTTTTTACAACTAAGTTTCAGATTTGTCTGCTCTGTCTTCCACAAAGACAAAAGCAACAGAAGTTTCATCTATTGTCATTATTTCGTGTTTGTTCTGTAACTCTTGGGTGTCGTTAATTACCCGGGAATGTTCATGTGATTATTTTTGAGAGAATCCTGATAGATTCGTCGGAAAAAAACCCAGAAATGTTTCTGCTGAAATCTGCCTTCCGTATTGGTTTTTGGCAGCTTGAAGATCTTTGGACCAGCTATGGTTTTAGCGCTTGGTGTTCTTATTCCAGTTAATGTCTCAAGTGGAACACTTTTCTTTTTGAAGAAGGAACTCGTAGTCAGCGATATCGATAGGCTCTCGATATCAAATGTTCGGCCCCAATCTTCAAAGTGAGCTTAATGATCAGGTTTTTATGAAAGATTGATGATTTTCACTGACTGATATTAACATCTGTGTTTATGTGTGTGTGATCAGGTTCTTCTTCCACATTGGAGTAGAGTACCTTTTCACGTTCTGGGCATGTTTCATGCTCTATACAGAATACAACAATGTGGCATTAATGCGTCTGCAGTATTTAGCTTCACAGCGTAGGCGTCCTGAGCAGTTCACTGTGAGTGAAAGCTTCAAATATCATATCGATGAGTGTTTGGTTGTTTGCATCAGTGTTTCTAAAAATACCACTGGTTTTGTTTGCAGGTTGTTGTTAGAAATGTCCCTGACATGCCCGGACACTCTGTTCCAGACACGGTGGATCAGTTCTTTAAGACAAATCACCCTGAGCATTACCTATGTCATCAGGTATTTTTGTTTGCCCTTAATCGCTCACTTTCATTATTATCAGTTTAGTGATAGAATGAATTACTGTGTGACTGATGGATTGGATCTTCTCGTTTCAGGCAGTTTATAACGCGAACGAGTTTGAAAAGCTGGTAAAGCAAAGAAAGAAGTTGCAACGTTGGTTTGATTATTATGTGCTGAAGCATCAACGGAATCCGCACAAGAAGCCAACTTGCAGAGTTAGTCTCTCCACGCCATTTGTTTAGCGCTTTTTGTAATTTATTGATGTTGACTAAGATGACCGGCTTTCCTTTTTCAGACAGGGTTTCTTGGTCTATGGGGTAAAAAGGTTGATGCCATTGAGTACTACGAACATCTAATCAAGGAGTTTGACCATAATGTAAGCCATTTTATGCTTTTATGTTACTGCTAAAACAAAAAAACTTGAAACTTTAACCTCATCACATCTTTGTCGAATTCACGTGTTGATACAGATGTCTTTGGAGCGCCAAAAAGTTCTTAAGGACTCCAAACTAATGCTTCCTGTTGCATTTGTATCGTTTGATTCACGATGGGGTGCTGCTGTTTGTGCACAGACACAGCAGAGCAAGAATCCGACATTATGGTTAACAAGTAGCGCTCCAGAGCCTCGTGATATCTATTGGCAAAACCTTGCTATACCTTTTATCTCTTTGTCCATCCGAAAACTCATAATTGGTGTCTCAGTCTTTGCCCTGGTCTTCTTCTACATGATTCCAATCGCTTTTGTGCAATCACTTGCCAATTTAGAAGGTCTCGATAGAGTTGCACCTTTCCTCAGACCTGTCACTAGATTGTAAGTGTGTGCATCTATCTCGGTTTTTGCTTCTTGATATGTTAGACCGTTGACTCCCATCATCTCCTTGGTTTTTATTGCAGGGATTTCATCAAGTCATTCTTACAGGGTTTTCTCCCTGGTCTTGCTCTGAAGATTTTCTTGTGGATTCTCCCAACGGTTCTCTTGATTATGTCGAAGATTGAGGGTTACATCGCGTTGTCTACCCTTGAGCGTAGAGCAGCAGCAAAATACTATTACTTCATGTTAGTAAACGTGTTCTTGGGAAGTATCATTGCTGGAACCGCGTTTCAACAGCTGGACTCTTTCCTTCATCAATCACCAACTCAGTAAGCAGCCTTTAGCCTCGTTTTACTCTCCGAAGATTCTAGCTTAATCTCATATCTTTAAATGCTCTTCTTTATTGTGTTTATACAGGATTCCTCGAACAATTGGGGTCTCCATACCAATGAAAGCTACCTTCTTTATCACATACATAATGGTTGACGGGTGGGCTGGGATTGCAGGTGAGATCCTGCGGTTAAAACCCCTCGTGATCTTCCACTTGAAGAACACGTTTCTTGTGAAGACTGAAGAAGATAGAGTGAGAGCAATGGACCCCGGTTTTGTCGATTTCAAGGAGACTATCCCAACTCTCCAGCTCTACTTCCTCTTGGGAATTGTCTACGCAGTTGTTACTCCCATTCTTCTTCCCTTCATTCTCATATTCTTTGCCTTTGCTTACTTGGTTTATCGGCATCAGGTTTGGTTTCAGACTCATATTACCACTCGTGTCTAATAATCCCACCTAAATTTTGGATTTTTTTTTGATGTTGATTTCTTGATTTACAACGCAGATAATCAATGTTTACCACCAACAATATGAGAGCTGTGGAGCGTTTTGGCCGCACGTTCATGGCCGGATAATCGCGAGCTTGTTGATATCACAGCTTCTGCTTATGGGACTCTTGACTTCCAAAGAGGCAGCTAACTCAACACCATTACTTATCATCTTACCTATTCTCACACTTTCTTTCCACAAGTACTGCAAACATCGCTTCGAACCCGCCTTCCGACAGTACCCTCTTGAGGTAAAGAAAAACGAATCTTTTAAGGCACATGTAACCGAGGAAGAAGTTTTGGGCTCTAAACCAGTGTTTTCGTCTTGCTGAGAAAAGTTACAAGTTTTCTTACAAAAGCCTCATTTATCATTGGCTTCCTGGGAGAAGTTTAAACCTTTCTTACGAAAAACCCACCAGCGTTTTTGGTCTTATTGCAGGAAGCAATGGCGAAAGACAAGTTGGAGAAGGAAACAGAGCCGATGTTGAACATGAAAGCAGATCTTGCGGATGCGTACTTGCATCCAATTTTCCACTCATTCGAGAAAGAAGGAGAATCAGAAGAAGAAGAGACCCACCGAGAAGAGACAGCAGAGGTAAGAGTCGACAAACATGAAACACAGTCGTCTAGTCCTGTCACCGAGCTCGGTACTCCTTCACATCACCATCAAGTCTACAATTCCTCGTCCCCTTCTTCGTACTATGCTTCAACTTACGAGCAGTCATCGTCTCAGTATGAACAGAGCTCCTCGTATGAACATCACTATAATGTTCATCGGTATGAGGAGAATGGATACCGTTACAACTGATCTCAAACACGCAAGAAACACACTTAAAGTCAGATATATGGATGTCATATGAATGTTGTAACTCTAACTACTCGTTAGAAATTTAGTTAAAAGGTCTTGTCTTTTTCGTCATAGGTTTAGATTAATCGTTTGCTGACTCTGATTTTAGCTTGGGGCTAAGCTAAGAAATTGGTTTTAGTGTTTCACTTGTATTTAAAAATATTCGAAGATTTGTTTATTGTCATCTGGTTTCAGGCTTGATGTAAGTGAGTATGATGAATACAAAATGTTTCTCATGGTAACATCTTGAATGGATTTTCATCTGAAGAAGAAAAGCTTTGCTCTTCGAAAAGTGAATATTCTGGTTAGAAAACAGAGGAGAAAGACAAAAAGTCGCTCTCGTGACTTCACCTTATTGATAGAACTTTCTCTCTTGTCCATACAAAATATTCGTAATCCAATCTCCATCATAAACATCATCAACGAGTATGAAGAAGACTCTGATGGTTCATCCCGTAGAATCACAGCCACGTCGTCTCCAATTCCATGGCTACTCCTTTAGTCACTCCTCTCTTTTCTCCTTTAACTTTTTCCCCATCAAGGAGCCGCTTTTCGTGCTCCAAGATTCCATTTGATTCCAAACAGGGGAAATATCTCAAAATTAATGGATCCCAGAAGTTGAATCAATCAAAATTCCGTAAAGCTGAAGTGCAGAGTACGAGGTTTCTACGAATGGGTTCATCTGAAGAGATGAAATTTGAGAGAAAACTCTCAACTCAAGCTATGGATGGTGCAGGAACAGGAAATATATCAACGATCTCTAGTAAAGTTAGCATCGCAATGAAGATTTTGATGTTTTATTTAACTATTTTTCCTACCACTCATATATATGCTTTGTTGTACACCAGGTGGTTGCAGTAACACACTTGTTGGTCTCACTTGGGATCATACTTGCTGCAGACTATTTCTTAAAGCAAGCGTTTGTAGCAGCGTCCATCAAGTTCCCTAGCGCTTTGTTTGGGATGTTTTGTATTTTCTCTGTTCTTATGATATTTGATTCGGTGGTTCCTGCTGCTGCATCCGCTTTAATGAACTTTTTCGAGCCTGCGTTTCTATTTATCCAGAGATGGCTTCCTTTGTTCTACGTTCCTTCTCTAGTAGTTCTTCCTCTTTCTGTCAGAGATATTCCTGCTGCTTCAGGTGTCAAAATCTGCTACATTGTAGGTATATACTTGCACTCAACACGGAATCAATCTTCACTTAAAGTATAATCTCTTGGTCTTTGCTAGAACTTATGATAATTCTATCTGTTTGCTAATCCGATGTCACTTCTTATCGAATGTTTGTGCAGCCGGTGGATGGTTGGCGTCTCTTTGTGTAGCAGGCTTCACAGCAATTGCAGTGAGAAAAATGGTGAAAACAGAAATGACTGAAGCTGAGCCTATGGCAAAACCTCCTCCTTTTTCAACACTTGAACTATGGAGTTGGAGTGGAATCTTTGTTGTGTCGTTTGTTGGTGCTTTGTTTTACCCTACTTCATTGGGGACAAGTGCAAGAACTTCTCTCCCTTTCCTTCTTTCTTCAACTGTACTAGGTTACATTGTTGGTACTGGGTAAAACTCACATCCTCACCTTTCACCTCAAGTTATTTAAGTCTCTCTTGAGGTTATTTTCATTATATATCTTTTGTTGTCCAGGTTGCCATCTGCTATCAAGAAAGTTTTCCATCCGATTATCTGCTGCGCATTATCTGCAGTTCTTGCTGCTCTTGCTTTTGGGTATGCTTCAGGATCTGGACTTGATCCTGTTCTAGGTAAAGTCACTTATATGAAACAAACTTGAGAGAAACCCTCTTAAGATCAAGTACAGAAAGTAAAAGCCTTTTTTAAATGGAAACAGGTAACTACCTTACTAAAGTAGCATCAGATCCGGGTGCTGGTGACATATTAATGGGTTTCCTTGGATCTGTTATTCTCTCTTTCGCTTTCTCGATGTTCAAACAAAGAAAGGTAAGACAATCAACAAAGCTGTTCTGCTTCATTGTAGAAAAATGGTTTCAATCTCTTTGGTTTTCTTCTGTCTTCTTCAGCTTGTAAAGAGGCACGCAGCTGAGATCTTCACATCTGTAATCGTTTCAACATTATTCTCGCTCTACTCCACAGCTCTTGTTGGACGTTTAGTTGGTTTAGAACCATCTTTAACAGTTTCAATCCTTCCTCGTTGCATCACTGTTGCATTGGCCCTTAGCATTGTTTCACTCTTTGAAGGTATATACTTTTTCTTCTTCTCCACCTCCACCGAACACATTAAAGAACATTTATCCCTAACGATTTTTTTGGAGATATTCAGGGACCAATTCGTCTCTTACAGCAGCTGTAGTCGTTGTGACTGGTCTGATTGGAGCTAACTTCGTACAAGTTGTGCTTGACAAACTGCGTTTACGTGATCCAATTGCTCGGGGAATCGCAACTGCTTCAAGGTATCTCCTTTATTGTTGACACATTTCACATTCTGAATCAAAACTATGGAAATTTTGTTAAAACTCTTTGATAAGTCGTTGGTGCCATTATGATCAAAAGACATAAACTTTCTTATTTTTCTATTGCCAGTGCTCATGGACTTGGAACAGCAGCTTTATCGGCAAAGGAGCCAGAGGCTCTTCCCTTCTGTGCAATTGCTTATGCTCTCACCGGAATCTTCGGATCATTACTGTGTTCTATCCCTGCAGTCCGGCAGAGTTTGCTGGCGGTCGTCGGCTGAGGAGTGATGATGACACGTGATTGGTGGTGGCGAGTTACTTCAACATGGAATGCAGTTTGCTTTGAATGGAAAATAAGCTTATATAATTAAAAAATATCATGGGAAAATGCTTATATATATTATTTTATTTTTGTAAATGTTGTGAATTGTACTGGAAACAAAATATGTAGATTTAATATTTCAATTGAGACAAAAGCAAAAGATTAAAATATATATATATATATATATATTTTAGTTGCAAACCACGTGATTTTTCTCTCTACTCTATAGAGAGAGTTTTCTCTCTTTTCTGGTGAGTTCATAGCAAATTTCTCTTTTCTCTCCTTCATATATCCTTCAGAGAGGAATTCATGGCTGAACTCTTCCAATTGTAAGGTAGATCTCTTTCGGTGCAATCCGATAACTATCTTTGGGTTTCATCGCCGGTTTCTTCTCAGATTTTGGGTCTGATTTTGTTTATGCATATCACATGCAAGTTTAGGTTTTCTTTGTTTTCTTTGTTTCTTCTAGATTTCTTTTTAGATCTTGTGTTTGGGTTGTCGGTTTGTTTATACCTTCGGTTATCTCCCTGATGAATTTTATTTGGTATTTTTCCTGGTTTTAGTTTGTAATCTTTTCTTCTACCCTGCTTAAAATCTGATTTTATTATGATCTGAGTTTTGGAGTTTGTTCAATCTACCATCAACAGTTGTCGAAGTTTGTTTTCTGCAGAGTTTCACCAACGCTTTGAGAAATTATTCTTCGCTTTGTCGAAATCTTCTTTCGTTGGTGGCTGCGGCTGTTTTTCATGCCGGCTTAATTTCAGATGCAATCATGGAGATAGAGATGTGGAGGAAACGTCTGGGGTTATGATTAAGGATTGATGAGGTTGAGCAAACAGCATCAGAGTCCGATTGCATGCCTGTAAGCTTAACCTGGCGACACGGAGTTCTAGTTACATGCCGGAATCCACTACCGGCGTCAACGTGGCGTAAGATAGCCATCGAAAAAGCAAAACGTTTATTGTTCTAGTATTTTCTAAAGTGGGCCTTTGGGCCTCTTGTTTTTTGTCATAATAATATCCTCTTTGTAATCCATAACCGACCTATTTCAAATAAAGAAAACGAGATGATATTTTCTGTTAAAAAAAAAAGCAAAAGATTTTTTTTTTGGCAATATACAAAAGTAAAACTCTCAATTATAAGTTATGGTGATCAAATAATGATAGATGCACCAAAAGTTCAACACTTTCAGAGTTGTAAAAAACCATTTTCCCTCCTACAACAAATCAATCGAGCTTTGCTTTTGTTTTTAAAACTAGACACAGCTATATATAAAATAGAAAAATCGGCCAAAAAAAAACTTTAACTTTTCAATAATAACAAAAAAAAGTACAAACTTATTTATTAACCAGAAAAATTATGAACTCTACGTGCTTTCTCTTTCTTGTTATAATATAATGGTGTTGACAAAAAAAAAAAACCAGAAAAACTCTGAATTGCTTTACGTAAATCAAGTTAACTTGCCAAAATAAACCCACTATTAGTTGGCTATACTGGAGGGTGGTTGCCACTAGAGCTAATTACATATTTGATGATTTAATGAAATCAATTTCTTATATTCCGTAGTAATTACGAGTTACTTAAACACCAATTCTGGAAAACATTTGGTTCTGGGATTCGAACAAGCGTTCTCAAACTAAATATGAGGAATGTTTGCTGCTAGATTCGTTTGTTTTATGAAAGCAATTGTATATATTATCTGAAGATTACGAGTTAATTAACTCAAATCGATGAGCCCAAATCGATATGGGATTTTTAAAAATTAGGGTTCATCGTAACCAACCTTTAATTAACTTGTAACCTTTAAATATTATATGCACTTACTTTCATAAAACAAATGTAATCTGCCGCTTGCTAGCGGCAAACATCTCTCATATTCAGTTTGAGAACGCTCGTACGAATCCCATAACCAAATTTTTTCCACAATTGGTGTTTAATTAACTCGTAATTGCTACATAATATAAAGGACCCCCCCCCCCCCNTGAGTTCACGAGTTCGAAACTCACAGTCAACAATTTTTGAATTTTTTTTAAACCCAAAACGACATCGTAAAAGTTAACAATAACAGTAAGAGATTTATTAACAGGCATTTAATTTTCGGTTAAGCTTATTAGTTGTGGGTTTATTTTGGCAAGTCAACATTACTTACATAAAATAAATGACAGGTCAAACATAATTTAGAGTTGTTTTGGTTAGTAAATAAATTTGTGCTTTTTTTGGCGATTCGTGAAAAGCTAAGGTTGTTTTTATCGATTTAGGAAGTTTGTTTTAAAAAAATTTATTTTATTGGTTCACTTGATAATTCATTTTTATTATAAAAAGGTCAACTCCAATTTGTCTGTATTAGTCTCCAATTATCTCTTTCTAGACCATATTTAACTGTATATAACCAAACAAAAAACTTTAATCTATTTGTATTGATAATTCCAAGCTATATATAATATATATCAATTTTATATAAATCTAGAAAAATATGTATTGCATTTTCAGTTCTTTGATAACATAATTTATTTGTATTGTATTTTCAGTTATTTGTATTGCTAAGTTATTTGGTTTTATTAATGACCGTTTGAAACGATTATTTAGAAAAAAAATGAGTGGTTGAAACATAAATTGTTGGAAAACGACCATTTGCACATTGTACTTAGCAAAAAAAGGTTTTTAAACGGTGGTTTTTAAAAATTAAGGTTGATTGGTAACATTGAATAATATTAAAATTAAAATTGGTATGTAAAATTTGATTTAAACAATTATTCTAAATATTATGCAATAACATATAGTTTAAAATTTACAATAATATACTGATTACAATTATTTTTTTTAAGTAATACTTATATAGTAGCAAATGACTATTTTTCTAACTATAAACAAATTATTTTTTTTCTTAAAGACATAATACGAAACATATATTATGTTTTATTTTTGGTCAACCTTACTCATTCATTTGACTAGTGGGATCGAGAAAGGCCCGATCCATAGCCAAATTGCTCCGAGTAGAGCTGGTGGGATTTGAATCCCCCACCTAGTACGTCTAGCTAGATCAGGGGCAAGTCAACTGAGCCACCTGCTTCTTGGCAACATATATTATATTTAAACTGTAATTATATGTAAAATACAAAAATAAATGATCATTTCCAATTACAAATGAAGTTATTTCCCAAATGAAATGTTTGAAAACGGCTTTTCAAATGATTATTATGAAATTAGTATTTTTTTTTGGTAATGGACCAGGAGAAATCCTCCCGATCAAATATTATTAAGAAACAAATTAAACATACACTTGTCTAAGAGTACTTTTCCCATTCAAATCATCCGCATAAATATCATGGAGAGATGATGGTAAGTCTGAAAATCTATGAAAGCCTAAAGGCAACGTAAAAGCAAAATTAGCAAGACCATCCGCTAAACGGTTCGTCTCCCGATACACATGTGAGACCCAAACACTCCAGTTTCTAGATAGAAAGCCATAACACAATCGTACTAGGAACGAAAGTGGATGAGAATCCTCAATCCCTTTGGTTAAAAACTCCACAATCATCTTGGAATCCACCTCAAGCTCCAAGCATGTAATTCCTCTCTCCCATGCAATTACTAGCCCATAATAAACTCCCCAAAGTTCTGCAATTGGTACCGAACATATCCCGATATTAAAGCTAAAACCACCTAACCAAACTCCATCATAATCTCTAATAATCCCATTTGCTGCCGCAACGCCAAGGTTTCCTTTAACAGCACCATCAGTGTTTAACTTGATCCAATTTCCTCTTGGACAAGTCCACTTAATGTCTGGTACACACAAGCTCCTACGTGGTTCATCATGCTGTTTTGCATTTTGATAAGCTACAGAAATTCCTCTTGAATATTTTTTTAAGAATTCAACTCTATCCCGACACACCATATCTGAACCAAAAATATTTCCGCATCGCCACTTCTAATTCCACCATAAGACTAGTGCGAAAAAAACCAACCATGGTGACCCAAACACTATGTCCGAGATACCAAGATTATAATAAACCCATTCGAGCAAAGTCTGGTCAAAAAAGACCTGCCGCCTAGACGAGGGAACTAGCCGAGACCACAACCCACTCGCCGCTTGACAATCCCTTAAAACATGTATTATCGTTTCGGTACCAGTCCTGCATACAGTACACGTATCCGAGTCCGTGAGATGCCCCCGCATTCTCTCTTGGTTTGTCATTAGGATCTGAAGTACAACCATCCAAAGGAAGCATCTTACTCTTTCAGGAACCGATACTGCCCATACCCTTTGGAACATGCTTTGCAACTGCGGGTGAGGATTAGAATTTCGACACACCATAGTATATGCAGAACCGACCATGTAGCATCCATTCGATGTCCCCTTCCATGTACAACGATCTCTCACCCCAGTTATCAAATCAACAACATATGCTCTCAGTTGTAGAAGAACAAACTCAGGTAACAAGGGATCTAAAATATCGAGTCTTCAACCATTATTCACATCCCATAAATCTCTTACCGACCAGCTTAATTCTTCCTCCGAAAGAGCTCGTGATGTCCATTCTGATAATAGAGAATTTCCTAACCACATATCCCGCCAAAATAAGATATCTCTACCATCACCAAGTATCCATTTCAGCCCTGGTATGACCACATTCTGAAGCCCAAAGCATATGCTTCTCCATGTCGATGAGCTTGAACCTTGTCCTCGCATCCAAGTTAGATCTCGTACATTAGTCACCTTATATTTGTTGCGAAGCAATCTAGCCCATAGACTCATTCTATCATGCATTAATCTCCATCCCACTTTAGCAATTAGTGCATCATTCATTTCTTTCGATTTCCGAATACCCAAACCACCTTCCTTACGAGAACGGGTAACCATCGACCACGATACAAGATGCTGCCTACGATGTTCTTCCGTGGAACCCCATATAAAATTTCTGAAGATCTTATCCAAAGCTTTAATTGTCGACTCAGGAAGCTTAATGATACTCATAGTATGAACAGGGATTGAACTCAGTACTGCCTTCGTCAAAGTTATTCTACCAGCAAAACTAAGGAAGCGGCCCTTCCACCTCGCCAATCTAGAAGAGACTTTTTCAAGTACATCTCCAAAGGTATCTTTATT
>OVBA01005951.1:0-18318 GCA_900406435.1 Lepidium aucheri
CCTAAAACGTTGTAAAATTGCGTTGCTAATTTAATGTTTTGTTGTAGTGCTCTCAGTTACAAGCTATTGTTCTTAGCACTGTGAAGTTCCAAGAATTTTTTTTTTTTCTTTTTTGCCTACTCTAATGGCTTCTTCTTCACTCAATTGGATATACGATGTTTTCCCGAGCTTCAGCGGGGAAGATGTCTGAGTAACATTCTTGAGCCATTTTCTAAAAGAGCTTGATAGGAAATTGATCATTGCTTTTAAAGACAACGAGATTGAAAAAAGTGAGTCTCTCGATCCAATGCTTAAACAAGCGATCAGGACTTCAAGAATTGCGGTGGTTGTGTTTTCGGAAAAGTACTTATCTTCTAGTTGGTGTTTGAATGAGTTGGTAGAGATCGTGAAATGCCAAAAGGAATATGGTCAAAAGGTTATTCCGATTTTCTATTGTTTAGATCCATCTCATATTAGGAAACTGAACGGAAATTTTGGAGAGGCTTTTGCGAAGATTTGTCAAGGAAAAACCGAGGAAGAAAGAAAACTTTGGTGCCAATCGTTGAGTGAAGTAGCAAATATCCTCGGATATCATTCACAAAACTGGTATAACATTCTAGATATCCATTATAGCTTCTTTTAGACTTTGAAATTTGACAAATTTGGTACGGATTGTTTGATGGATGAAATGGTATAATTTTATCTTGTTAGGCTTAACGAAGCAAGCATGATTGAAGCAATTGCCAATGATGTCTTGAGTAAGCTGAACCTAACTCCACAAAAGGATTTTGAGGACTTCATCGGGATGGATAATCATATTGCAAAGATGAGTGTATTATTGAATTTAGAATCTAAGGATGTGAGAATGGTTGGGATTTGGGGCTCCTCAGGAATTGGCAAGACATCAATTGCAAGAGTTTTATATAGTCAACTCTCTCGTCAGTTTCAAAGTAGTATTTATATTGACAGCGCATTTGTAAGCAGGAGTATAGAAATGTATAAAAATTCTAATTCCGACGACTATAACATGAAGATGCATTTGGTAAGAAGTTTTCTGTCTGAAATTTTAGACAAAAATGACGTAAGGATAGATTCTTTAGGCGCAGTGGCAAGGAGGCTATAACACCAAAAAATTCTTATTATTATCGATGATTTGGATGCTCAAATGGTACTAGAAACTTTGGTGGGTCAAACTCAGTGGTTTGGATGTGGGACCAGAATCATTGTGATTACAAAAGATAAACATTTTTTGAGGGCCCATGGGATTGATCATATTTATGAGGTCGGTCTCCCATCTAACGAGCTTGCTCTTAAGATGTTCTGTAGATATGCTTTTAAGCAGTTTTATTCACCTGATGGTTTGGTGGAGCTTGCTTCTGAAGTTACATTGTGTGCCGGTAACCTTCCTTTGGGTCTTAAGGTTTTGGGTAGGTATTTAAAGGGTAGAGACAAAGAGGACTTGGTGGATATGCTGCCGAGGGTTCGAAATGATTTGGATGGTAAATTTGAAAAGACACTAAGAGTCAGCTACGATGGATTGGATAGCCCGAAAGATAAAGCCATTTTTCGTCACATTGCATGTCTTCTCAATGGTGAATGACTCAATAACATCAAGAAGTTACTAGCAGAGAGTGGCTTGGATGTTAATATCGGTTTGAAAAACCTTGTTGATAAGTCTCTCATACATGTAAGAGATGGTATTGTTGAGATGCATTATTTACTACAATAAATGGGTAAAGAAATCGTCCGTGAACAATCTAATGAGCCTGGGGAGCGGGAATTTCTTACGGACGCAAAAGATATATGTGATTTGGTTGAAGATAACACTGTAAGTTTTGTTGTGAATCTCTCTGTATAATTAAGGCTGAAATCATGTCATATGTGAATTATATTGATATAAGTTTTACAGGGTACCAAAAAGGTTTTAGGTATAGCATTGGACATGGATAAGATTGATGAACTACACATACATGAGAGTGCCTTCAAAGGGATGCGTAATTTGCTTTTTCTAAAACTTTACACTAAGAAGTGGTACCAAAACAGGTTGACAACAAAAGGATGGAATCATGATAAAGAAGTGAGATGGAACTTACCACGAGGCTTTGACTATATTTCCCATAAGCTGAGGTTGTTAAGGTTAGACGGATACCCAAGGAGATGTATGCCATCTAGTTTTCGTCCAGAAAACCTCATTAAGCTCCATATGCGCGGGAGCAAACTGGAGAGGCTCTGGGACGGTGTTCAAGTAAGTATACATAATCCATAAATCTGTTATTATATATATTTGTATCAGAATGAGAATGCTTATTTTACTTCTTACATGACATCAACTGATGTTTGTGTCTTATTTACACCTCAGACACTTAGAGGACTCAAAGAAATAGATTGGAAAATTCTGTACATTTGAAAGAAATCCCAGACCTTTCTATGGCCACAAATCTCGAAACATTTAATCTTAGCCATTGCTCATCTTTGGTGGAACTTCCTTCCTCTATTCAACATCTCAATAAGCTGGAAAAACTGATTATGTGGGGATGCAGTAGTCTGGAGACTCTTCCAAACGGAATCAACCTCCAATCTCTTTCCAAACTTGACCTCATAGATTGCTCACGGTTAAATACTTTTCCTGATATCTCAACCAACATCTCATTTCTCCTGCTAAACGGGACGAGGATTGAAACATTGCCCTCTAACTGGCGTTTGAAGAATCTTTTTCATTTTCGGATGACTGAAATGACGAGCGAGAAACTCTGGGGAAAAGATCAGGTATCTTATTTATCCTATATTTTCAAACCTTTTTTTTTTCTTAACAAAAACTTTTTTATGAAATTATTGTCCCTAAGTTGAATTTATCATAATGTGTTGTGAAGATTAATTTTTTGAAAAAGAACAATAACTTGTTTAGTACGATTGTTAATTTATTTATAAAATACTTTAATGAAAATCTTGACAAACACGTTATCAATAGGTTAAATAGTACGATTTCAGTATATACGAATATGAAAAAGGGTTCTCTGTAATTGTCCAAGATTATTTAGACTAACAATATATATAGTTCACATAACAGATATCTTAAATCTAATTAAAATATAACTACATATTAGAAGAATTATTTATTCTTGTTATAGAGGAGGAAGAGATAAAGTCATATGAGTTGGTTTCATTTATGATTGTTCTTTTCTCTTTTTGGTTCAGCCGCTTTCAAGTCTCATAACCATGCTGCCTCACTCTTTAGATACTATGTTCTTCTCCAATATCCCAAGTTTGGTGGAGCTTCCTTCTTCAATTCACAATTTCAATACACTTCGTTGTTTGAGAGTTACAAACTGCATAAATCTGGAGACTCTTCCCACTGGCATCAACTTACCATTTCTCAGTAAACTTGATCTCAGTGGATGCTCACGATTGCTAACTTTTCCAAACATCTCAACTAACATCTACAGACTCGATGTATCCAGAACAGGGATTGAAGAGGTTCCTTGGTGGATTGAAAACTTCTCCAACCTCAATGAGCTATATATGCATGGATGCAACAAATTACAATGTGTTTCCCTACATATTTCTAAACTGAAACATCTACACGTTGTTTACTTTTCAGACTGCAAGGCATTGACTAAAGCTAGATGGACTGATCCTTCAAGTGTTATGGAAATGGCAACAAACAATATTCACTCTAAATTTATGAACGAGACTTCTTCTTCTTCTTTTCCGGACAATTTCATCAACTTCTTCAATTTCAACGAAGATCCAGAACCTATCGATTTTGGACATTATAATTACAAGCTGTGTTGCACCGAAACGCCAATTGGATGCTGTCTCCCATTTCCGAAACGTTTCGGAGACTGGGACATCACTGAAACGCGTAGGAAACGTTTCCTATACGTTTCCGAACTTTGATGATCAAAGACACCAGAAAAAATATTCCGATACGTTTCCGATAAGTTTCCGAAATAAATTTGAATGTTTTCCAGTTTAAAACAGCCAATTGTTTGCTTTTTCCATAACAGATTTTCTGAAAAATGGAAATATTAACTTTACATAAGAACATCCTAGCTACGCTATTACATCTCATAAGACCCGAGACTCATATTTCTTCACGTTTTTTGATTCTAAGCAACAAAAATTTTGTTTTTTTATTTAAAATATTACTTAAGAAGTTTTTTCTTTACTTTATTTTGAGACTTTAGTATGGTATTTTTAATTAATCTATGAGTATTTTATTATATTTTTAAATATACTTATGCCGTATCCTTATCTATATATTTGAAGTTAGTGTTTCCCGTCCCCGTTCCTGTCCCCGTTTCAGATTCCCGTACCCGTTTCCGTGCAGCACAGATTACAAGTGCGTACTTTTGTCAGGCGAAAAGGTGCTTTCCTATTTCACTCACCAAACTACTACTATGTCTCTTACCAATGTCCCTCTACTTCAGACATCTCTCTCTCAACCCTTCTTCAGATTTAAGGCTTGTCTTGTGGTTCACTCATCCAAATCTTTTAGCGAGGATATTTTTATTTTTGACATTCACGTATCTTGTCGGTTCAAACATAGACTTGGTAACCGATGCGAGATTTAGCACAACAGATTTGTCTATAAATTGAAGTCTTATTAAATTCATTTTTCCTATGTTCGCCAAGCGTATTTACAAACGCGGGTCGGGTATTCTCGTGTTAGGATCTTTTGACTTAATTAATACGAATGTTTGTTTAAGTTTTCTCTTAATTGATATTTGTTTCTTATTCTTTGATTCCTATGTGTTTGTTCTTCGTTCTTCAACTCTTATCTCTTTGATTCCAGTCTATACGTTCTTCCTTTCTTTCCTGTCTCTTTTCAGCTTCTTCCCCACTATTTATAGGTGAACCCAAAATGGCTTGTGTTTCTCTCATAGATTATATTTGTCAATTCGGCTGACAGGTGTCTCAACACATGTTCTCCTACTGTACATGTCTTACATATGTTAGTATTTGTTTGACAAGTGGGAGACATGTGTCAAATTCTTTTTTGGGTCATCATGCTGGGCCTGTATCACTTATGGGGCTTTTATATATATATTTGTATATTTTTTTGTTTTGTGGGTTTTAGGCCTTTAATAGGTCATGTTAATTTTAGCTCATACAACTAGCCCCCAAGTTCGTCAAAGTATAATTTTGACGAACTGACATTCATATTCTGACACTTGACGTGCTCTGAATGTTGGTTCGGGTCTTAAGTGTGACAAGCACTAGGGTTTTGGTTGACGCTATAAATTGGCCTCATCTCTTCATTTGTCTCCATGTTCTTCAAGTTTTTCCAAGGTATTCTCTCTCCCTTGTTCTTTTTTTCGATTTGTTTTATATATTTTTTATTTTTAGAGAATTCGAATTCTTTGTTCGTCGAGTCAACTTGCTATGTCTCAAGACGATTCTACTTCCGAACGTTCGTTCTCTGATGGATTTGAGCAAAAGCCGAATGAGTTGAATTCTGATTTTGCGATCGACGAACATGGGTCCTCTGAGATCGAATCATCCGAACGGCAGGGAGGCGAAAGACGTGAGTTCGAAGTCAATGAACACGATTCGGGGGTTCCCCATTCTTCTGATGATTTAGAGACCGAAACCGACGAACACAGAGACTCGGAAATTAAAGCTATCATGGATGTGTTTTTGGGTCCGTTTATTGATGGTCCAATGCTATCGCTGTTGTTGCCGGGTGCGGGTTCATCATTAGGAGTTTTAATATATGATTTGGGTGCTTGTGAGAGGGAGGATACCAGCGGAGATCCGACAACAGCCGAACCTTCGTTCGGCGACGCGTCGGTTACGTTCGAGACCAATCAGACATGAGGTTAGGGAAAGTAGTGGTTTGTCAACGTGGCTAGATTCCCTCGTAAGTTCGTCCACTTTGTGTACTGAAAATTCTGTTCGTCGTTTATTCGAGTTATGAAATATTATTGGAGCTGATTTTTGTATCCCATCTCTTGACGAGCGTCCGTAGCGTGCTCCTTCGGGCTACGTGTGTGTTTTCGAGGGGTTTTTTGTCTGTGATCTATGTCTCCCTTTTCTGCGTTTGTTCTTTGATTACTGCGATGACTGCAAAATGGCATTTTCTCAGCTAGCTCCTACTTCCATACATAACATGCTGGTGTTCTCCAGACTGGCGGACGCATGTGGTGTATCTGTTGATTTCCGTTTCCTAGAGGAGGTTTCTTACCTGAAACTCTTCTCACGGTAAACGCGAGGGACGCCTAACTCACGGTTTACTTTGCTTATTCTGAGGGCCTTTGTTTTGATGAAAGAGGTATGCACCAATTACTGGGGAGCTTTCTTCTTGAGCATGAAGTCTAAGTTCGAGATTGTTTGCGGTCTTCCGAACAAAGTGTGCAGCTGGAGACGCTGATTTTTTTATTTTCATGTTGACGAAGTTTCATTCGTTGAGTCCAATAGATTTTATCGAAACCTTTGGAGTGCCTCCGTTGGTGTGATTTCGTTCTCTTATTTAATTTTTCCTTTTGATTCTGACTTGTTAAAGTAACTTTCTCTTTTTGCAGTGAGACACCTAGTCGGACGTTCGTTGTACACGGAATTTTGATCAGAAGTTGACTGCATCCGGGACTTGTCTCATCATTGGTTTCCTGCAGTTTTAGAGGCTCGACTTAAGCGCAAAGAGCGACGCCTAGACCAAGGTTTGTCTGTTTTTAGTTGTCTTGTTTGATGAGTACGAACGAGTGTTGAACTGGGGTTATGCTTTTATTTTCAGATGCTTGTTTATCAATGGATTACATGAGTCGTATCATTGAGTTAGCGAGGAAGAGGGGGAGAGATTCTAGTCATCCCAAAATTCCTCCTCGAAAATCTCTTAAGGAAATTGGTGATTCTTCAGGGAAACGTACGCCTCCTGTTTCCATTAGGGTTTCTGATTCTTCAAAATCTCGTGATCAACCCAAAGGAGCATCGAGGTCATCTTCTCATCGTGGCTCTTCTCCTAGTAAAGGTGCCTCCGTTTTTCAAACTAACCCTCACGGATTACGGGATATTGTTCTATCCTTGAGAGGAAAAGACAAAACTGAGAAAATTGCTGATCCTGCAGTTCGTTCGGTTGGGTATGGGGGTTCGTCTACTCGTCCTAACTTTATCTGTTTTGAGTACTATGAACCCACATTCTTTGTCAAGAATAAGCAAGCTTGTGCAGACTGGATATAGTCGTCTCGTGACTCTGAGTTTGTGGTTTCGGCGGTGGCCGATCTTGAAGTGAAAGACATTTTTATAGAGTTTGCCAAAAATCGGATGAAGGTTCGTTTTCCCTTTTTTTAAATGTAGTTCTACATATGTTCGTTATTACTTCTCATTTTCTCTTCTTATTTTCTTTTAGAGTGATGCAAATTTAAACCGCATGATTGCTCAATATAAGAGCAGTCTAAAGAGTGCTCGTGAGACATCTTCTACCAGAGGCAACGCGGGTTCGTACCAAATGGCGCGGGAACTGGAGGCTGAAAAGGAGAAGTCTGAACTCCTTCAAACACAGGTCAACAAGCTTCGTAAACAGATTACTGACATCCAGCGCGAGGACTCTGCTATTATCGCTGACCTCAAAGATGAACTTACCAGTACTTAGGCAGAGCTTGATTCTTCAAAGGAGGATCATAAAAAGGTGATAGCGGCGAGCAAATGTGTTAAGAAGCTTTTTGATTCAACTAAGGCTGAGATTACGACACTACGTTCGTCTGTAGATCATATTCACTTTCGTTTGGAGAGAATGAGGAAGCGTATCTTATACCTTGACGAGATTCAGAAACCATCGTCAATGCTTAACCAATGTTCGGGCACCATTAAGAGTCTCCAAGTTGCTTTCACCGAATTAGGTTATGAGGTTCCTCAGGGTTTGATCGATTTGATGGAAGATGTGAAAACGTACGATGCTCAGGCTAAAGCAATCTCTCCCTTCTACTTGGAGCGTGACGACCTTCTCCCTCTTTCTCCTTCCGGCTCTCCGACCGAATGTAACATCCTCAATAATCATGTTGCTCCTGTCGATGTGCCAGCTGAGGAGCATGGAACCAATGTGGAAGAAATCGATTTCGAGCAACTAGCTAATGAGGAGACGAACGCTCATCCGGCTGATGCTTCGGAGGTTGCTAACATTGATGTTGATTCGATCGTTGGCAAAGGCGTGATTCTGGAAGACGGAGAAGTGGCAAACGAGGTTGCCAATCATGCGTGCGCCTAATCTTTGTCTTGACTATGCTTTGCTATGCTCTTTTCCTTTTTTTTTAGTTCCAGACGCTTTCGGATGTTTTGGTCAAGTTTATTCCGTTCAGAGTTTATGTTTCCTTTATTGGCTTTAAGTTTTTTTTTTTGGGGAATATCTTAACATTATCTATTCTTAATCACCTTGTAATATTTGTCATGTTTTAGCTAATGAACAGATGTTATTTATGTGTGTTTTTCTTTATCAAATTATTCCTGTTTCAAATTTGGATGGCGTATGTTTGCCGGTAGATTTGTGTGCAACGTGACACACGTTTGTCGATTAACGTTATTTATTTCAGCCAAAGTATTTATTTAAAGATGTACTTGGGTATTTTTGCTTTCTTAGAAAGCATATGTTTATCGTTACAGCCGAACCCAATGTCTGAGCGTTTTCCCTTCTTTTTTTTAGCGAGCTTGTTCATATTAATTGAACTATATGTCCTTTTAACTAGAACTTGTTTATTCTACTGTTTATTGGATTTTGTATTTATTTTGCTAGAACCTGGGTTCGTAGGCTTTTATTGAATTCTACAATTCTAACTGGAACCTGAGTTTATCAGCATTTTATTGAGTTGTACGTTTTCTCCCAGAACCTAAGTTCGTCGGTGTTTATCGAATTGTACATTTTAACCAGAACCTGAGTTCGTTGGTGTTTATCGAATTGTACATTTTAGCCAGAACCTAAGTTCGTTGGCATTTATCGAATTGTACATTTTAGCCAGAACCTGAGTTCATTGGCGTTTATCGAATTGTACGTTTTAGCCAGAACCTGAGTTCATTGGCGTTTATTGAATTGTACGTTTTAGCCAGAACCTGAGTTCGTCGGCGTTTCGAGATGGTAAGAAAATTTTTTTTATTTTACATTTGTCAATTGTCTATTGATGCTAGTTGTTCTCTTTGTTTGTCGAGAACTCTCTTATCGTATGGATTTATCAATCTTGTTGATTTAACCGTGATATGACTGTTCGCCATCTGTTGTTGCTCCTTTCGGCAACTTGTTTTGGTATCCTCGGGATAACTTGCGGTCGTATGTAAGCTTGTGTTTGCTGGACTATAGATATTGTGGAGATTACTTTGGTCGTATGCTTTGGTGGAATCCGCTCCGGTCTCCAACTGCTTTCTACAGCCGATACTTGAGAATGTGCTTCTGTTCTAGTACCGTTGCTGAGGTGGTTTTACCCTTTTACCTCAACTTTGTTATCATCCTTCGCCTTTTCCACCTTTGTTGATCATTTATGATGATGACATGGGTTTGCCAAACTAGAGTCGCTTCGACCTGGTAGATCCAATCGTTCGACCAGCTTCCGGATCATGTCACTATTGGCTGTGTTCACTTTCTTCTTCCGGCTGACTCCTCCATTTTGGCTGGTAACGGATCTACTCGTATATTTTGTCCCGAAGGAAGCTTTTGGCATTCTCTTCTAGTGAGTCCGCTGTCGAGTGGTCCGGGTTCTATATTTGTTCTGGCGTCTGCTTGATGTTATCAACTTGGGTATCCAAGCTGCGTTCGTCTGCTTCTTTTTGCTTGTGCTTTTGAAGTACCAGACTTTATCTCTAAACTTACCCCGACTCCTTTTCTGTGTAGGAGACGAAGGTCCTACATTCGTTAGAGATTCCCTTCTACCGTTGAGTTTGCTCCCTTTGCACAGATTTCCGTGGCTTGAATTAACAGGGGCTCTTTGTTTTCTTGTCTTGATTAAAAGAGGTTCCTCCTTGATACTTTTTCGTGCCGTGATGCTATGATATCCATCAGCTACGCGCACGACCGGTCCAGGAGAGATCTCCCATTCGGAACTGCAAGCTCGTTTGTTAATGATGAGATTTCCGAGATACTATCTTCGGCTATACGTGATTGGTTTTTGATGCTGACCACTGGACACGGTTGTTGCTTCGTACTTTAGCCGACTCTAGTTCTAAGCTTCATCATTACTGTTTCTTTTCGAACGGACTTCTGTTTTTTTTTTCTCTCTCTCCCTCCTCCTTTTTTTAGAAATGTTTATGGTTGCTTTTCTTTGTTGATGCCTTTGAGCATGTATGGTGTCTTCCTTATATAGAGTTTCTTGGTATCTTCTCTCTTACCGCATATTGTCCAAGTGTCCCTTCATGCAGCTGCATATTTCTCGATTTTTTATTGATATTACGCATGCTTTCCACGTGTCATTTTCTGAAAGAAATTTTGCCAGAAAGGTTTCACTTTGTCCCAAGATAACTTGCTTTTGAAACGTTTTTTGTTCTTTGAACATAACAAGTCGTCTGTTCGTCGTATAGAGTTTTGTCTTTAAACATTCGTTCGAACTATGTTTCCAAATGAGAATACGACTTTCCGCTGTCGGTTCATTATTTGTTAGGATTTTGTAATGGGGACCAGTAGCTTTGTCAAACAGAGGGAAGCATATATACTCCTTCGTAAAGATATTTTTTATATTATATATATTTTTTTAAAGTGGTGCACCGTATTCGGCTGTCTACGTACCCTCTAGAATGGGATCAAGCCGTTCGTAATTCTTAGGACCTTACATACGTTCGACATATCTTACAACAAAAGGTCTTGCTATTTTTTTGTACATACATATATAGATAGACATATATTTAGTAATAGTAGCGTCTTAAGTTGATCGTGTTCCAGCTTCGCAGTATCGGAGTTCTGTCCATTTTTAGTAACTCGTATATTCCCGGCTTGACTACTTTGGACACCAAGTATGGACCTTCCCAATTAACGCCAACCTTTCCTACATTGAGTTCCATGGTGTTTTCATAAACTTTGCACAGTACCAGGTCTCCTTCAATAAAGTGGCGTCCGTGTACCTTTGCGTTGTAATATTTTGGTGCTTTCTGTTGATAATTCTGTAGTTTCAAGAGGGCTTGGTCTCGGGATTCCTCGATTTGATCTAGAGAGCCCATGATCATGGCGTTATTCAATTTTGGATGTTGGGGAAGCTCTATCCTTCGAAGAGTAAGTACGTTTGCTTCAGCTAGTGCTAGAGCCTCTGATCCGTGCGACAGTGAAAATGGAATTCTTCCTGTTGTGCTTCTAGGGGTTGTCCTGTATGACCATAATACTCCGTCTAACTTATCGACCCATTTGCCCTTTTTCTCAGCTAATCGTTTCTTGAGCCCATTAAGGATGATTTTGTTTGATGCTTCAGCTTGTCCATTTCCCTGTGGATAGCGTGGTGTTGCTTTGCTGAGGCGTATCCTCCAACTGGCGCAGAATTGGTCGAATTTGTTAGATATGAATTGTGATCTGTTATCGGTTACTATCTCATATGGTAATCCATGATGACAAATTATGTTTTTCCATACAAATTTTTGAACATCCGAATCTTGAGTCCTGGTGTAAGAGTCTGCCTCCACCCACTTCGTGAAATAATTCATCATTACTAATATGAACCGTTTGTTTCGGGCTGGAGGAAGGGGTCCAATGATGTCCATCGCCCATCTCATAAATGGGTAAGGTGCGATAGTAGACATGAGGAATTCAGCTGGTGAATATATTATCGGTGCATGACGTTGGCATGCTTCACACTTAACAGCAAATTTTTCGCAACCGGAATTCATCGTGGGCCAAAAATAACCTAATCGTCTTACTTTAAATGCTAAAGCCCTTCCTCCTGAATGGTTTCCTCCTACTCCTAGATGAACTTCTTGCATTACTCTTAGAGTCTCTTTTCCATATATGCAAGTAAGTAATGTTCCATCAACACTTCTTTGCAGAAGATGTTCTCTATGCATCGTGTAGTGAGCGCTTCGAGCCTTTAGTCGTCGTGCGACCCATCTATCATTGGGCGTCGTTCCGTCAGCTAAGTAAAGTTTTATGTTGGTCCGCCAATCGACCGGATCCTTTTCGTAAGGAGACCCTTGGGCATGCTCTTCGGACTTGTCCTCTTATGTGATTGTGCAGCAGTCTCCTTTCGGTAAACTTATAATTGGATTCTTTATACTTTCAACAGGGATTATCCTGTGTCGGTCTGGGTCTGAGGTTGATGCTGCCAATGCATCCGCCGATGTGTTTTTGCTTTGTGGTATTTTCTCAAGTCTGAAGTCAGGAAAACTTTGGGCCAGTCCTCGTACAACTTTTAGATATGCATCCATACGCGCGTTCCTTGCATCGAATTTGCCATTAATTTGGCTTGTCACAAGTTGCGAATCACAGTAAGTTATTTTTCTTTGTACTCCTAGCGATTGAGCTAGTCGTAATCCTGCTATAAGTGCTTTATATTCAGCCTCATTATTGGACGTTAGGAACATTAGCCTGAATGATTTTTCGATAATGATTCCTTCTGGTGACACTAATCAAATTCCAATTCTAGACCCAGGTGCAGATGATCCCCCGTCTACATATAACGCCCAGTTCCCTTCTTCATGTTTGCCAGTCTGTACTTCGGGAGATAGCTTGATCAGAAAAACAGCTAATACCTGAGACTTCGCGCTCGTTCTTCCCTTGTACTCTACATCATATTCACTTAATTCGATAGCCCATTTTGTGAGTCTTCCTGATTGGTTGGGACTATGCAGGATAGTTCGAATGGGATGGTTAGTTAACACTACTATGGTGTGCGATTGAAAATACGGGCTTAGTTTTTGGGCGGATATCACAATTGCTAAAGCAAGTTTTTCTGTTGCTGAATATCTTGTTTCTGGATTGCTCAATGATTTTCTGATGTAGAATATTGGTCTTTGTTCTCCCTTGTCTTCCCAAACCAAAACTCCACTGATCGCGTTGCTGGAAACTGAGCTGTACAAATATAGCACTTCTCCTTCTTCTGGTTTAGACAAAATCGGTGGTGTAGATAAGTAACTTTTTAGTTCTGAAAAAGCAGACTCGCACTCGTCATTCCATTCAAACTTTTTATTATTGCGCATCAGCTTATAAAAGGGAAGGCATTTGTCTGTGGAGCGTGAGATAAATCGATTTAGTGCTGCGATTCTTCTAGTGAGCCATTGTACTTCTCGTTTGTTTTTTGGTGAAGGGAGGTCCATAATTGCACTGATTTGTTTTGGGTTAGCCTTGATTCCTGTTTGGTGATGATACACCCGAGGAATTCTCCTATTTGTACTACAAAGGTGCACTTTGTTGGATTCAGCTTCATGCTATACTGGTTTATTGTTTCAAAACACGTTTCCAGGTTTTTTAAATGATTCTCAGCTTTTGTGGGTTTGACCAACATATCATCTATATATACTTCCATAGTCTTGCTTATTTGATCCTTAAACATTTCATTGACCAATCGTTGATAAGTAGCACCCGCATTTTTCAAGCCAAACGGCATTACTCGATAACAATACGTTCCACGTTCGGGAATAAATGAGGTTTTTTCCCGATCATCCGGATGCATGCATATTTGATTATATCCACAAAAGGCATCCATAAAGGATAATAATTCATTTCCCGATGTTGCTTCGAGTATTTGATCTATTCGTTGCAAGGGAAAGTTATCTTTAGGACATGCTATATTTAAATCAGTAAAATCCACGCACATTCACCATTTGCAATTCTTCTTCTTGACAACCACCGGGTTGGAGAGCCATTACGGGTATCAGAATTCAATTATGGATCCTGCTTGTATCAAGCGGTCCAATTCCTCGTTCACTGCTTGTGTCCGTTCATGTCCCAGTTTTCTTCTTTTTTTGTTTCACAGGTTTAAAAGTTGGATCTATGTTTAGCTCATGAGTTATTATGTTTGTGCTGATTCCCGGCATATCTTTGTTGTCCAAGCAAAGGTTGAAACGTTATGTTGCAAAAATTTAATGAGCCTGTTTTTACATCTGGCAAAAGTTTGGACCATATCTCGATGCATCTTTTGTCGTCCCTAGGATCGATCTTAACCTGTTCAATTCTTTCAAGAGTATTGCCAATGCCTTTTTGCTTTTCTTCGTGATTCGTGATCATATAAGTCCTCCTTTTGTTCCTTAATTTATGTTTGGTGATGAAACATGTTCTAGCCATTTGCTGGTTTCCTCTAACAGTGCAAATTTCTCCGTTGGATGGGAACTTTAGGCATTGGTGATAAGTGGATGTCACCGCTTTCATGGTGTAGATCTACGGGGTTCCTAGTATTGCGTTGTAGATTGCGAGTTTGTCAATGATGAGAAACTTTACCCACGTGGTTGTTCCTCCGAGGAAGACGGGTAGTTTTACTGTTCCGAAGGTCATCATTGTATCACCGTCGAATCCTGTTAATGGGCGAACTGACTGTTTTACCTTTATGTCTTTTAGTTCCATCCGCTCCAGGGTTTCTTTGAAGATCAAGTCTACCGAGCTTCCAGTGTGGATCAAGACCCTCCACACATCACAATCGGATATCCTGAGTTCGATTACTAGGGGATCGTTATGCGGTGTGGAGATTCCGATCATATCTTCTGGTGTGAAGCATATGTCTTGATTGGGCGTCCACGTGGTTTGCCTGTCTTCATAAATGTGACTCTGATGTTTCCACTTCATCCCGGCTGCCCTTTCGTAAATTTTAATTGAACGAACTGAATCATTTCCAGCGATGAGTCCTCCCATTATCATGTTTACTCGTTTCCGGGGCGATGGTAACCTATCCTTATCATCCTCCCGTATTTGTTTTGAATTGTTATGTCCCACCGCGTTTGTTTTTGCCATGCTAGTGGGTTCCTTCGTACTCTCATTGTTATTTTTTGAAGATCCCAAGTCATTGTCTTCATGGTGCCTCATTGATGTCGAATTTTTCTTGTGATATTTTTCTAAAAGAATTCGATGTAACTGCCGGCATTGCGAAGTCGGATGACCATATTGCTTATGATATTCACAATATGCTTGTTTATCTTTAGCCTCTGGTTTCTTGTTCCATCTTGAATTCTACCATTTGCGTTCAGGAGTATGCGGTGGTGAGTTGATATTGAAAGTATTATTTTTCTTTCCTTTATAACCTTTATTGTTCGATGTTCCGCAATTCTTGACCTTCATTATCATCCTGCGCTCGGGGCAGCTTATTGACCGTAGTTTTTCCAAATTGGGCCCTTCTATCTTCTACTTTGGCGAATCTCGTGGCATGGTGGAGTGCATCTTCGAAAGACCTGGGGACATTGAAGTGCAGATCGTCCTTCAAGTTCGAATTCTCGCACAGGCAATTTGTGGAGAGCAGGTATGGCAACATCATCTGAAACCGTCACTTGAGATACTATTGCCTTGAATCATTCCAAATATAATCGTAACATTTCTCCGGCTCCCTGAAATACTGAGTACAAATCTGCGGTGGTGGTAGCTTTTCGTATGTATATCGAGTAATGCTTAAGGAAAATCTTGGACAATTGTTTAAAGTTGTTTATCGAATATGGTTCTAGCTTCGCGAACCACTCCAAAGCGTCTCCGGTGAGGCTTTCCACAAACATATGACAGTAGCCGGCATCGTATTCTTGTTGCGTGTACTGAGCCCTTCCTATTGCTATTCCGAATGCTATCAGGAATCGGCTAGGATCGGACTTTCCGTCGTATGTGGGGCATTTTATTTTTATGTTATGCTGAACTTTAATTCCTAGTAATCTCCTCGTGAGAGGAGTGTTTTGTGTTTTTGTCAGCATCCGATCAATTTCTGGGGCCGAGCTTGTTGCCTTGTGCAACTGCGAAGTCATCCTTTCTATTTCCTCCTTCATGGCTCTTATTGCGGCTGCTTGTTCGTCATGTTGGTTGAGAGACTGAGAGGCATGTCGCATTGGTTCGGCTGACAATGCTTGAAATTTGAGATCTTCGACTTGTTCCTCAGACGCGTTTGTTAGTGGTCTATGTACGTTCGTCGTTTGCAAGTTACGGCGAGCAGAGAGGTTAGGAGAGTTCTCTGGTCAGGTCCTTTGTTGCGAAGACTGGTTTGCACTTGTTGAGTTTGTGCGAACGCGTGTTTCTTCAAGCGCTATTATTTTGCTCTGGAATTCCTCCAATTTTTCATTTGTTTGGCGATTTGCTTCTTCTGCCTTCCTTAGAATGGTTTGGAGAAGTTGCAGTACATCCATGGGTTCGTCGACAACTCCTTGTGGTAGTGTTGCTTGGAGGTTCCTTTGATTGGTTGATTCTATTCGATCGTTTCTCGTAGCCGAGTCTTCATTATCATGTTGGTTCTATTTGTTTAGGTGCTCCTCTATTAGCCGCACAGGTTCGTCAATTATTCCTCCGATATGTTCATCAATTAGCTGTACAGGTTTGTCAGTTACTATTCCTCCGCTACATTTGTCAATTAGCTGTAAAGGTTCGTCAGCTACTATTCCTCCGCTACGTTTGCTAGTTGCCATGTCGATCCTTTCTGCGCTAGAGAATTCATGTCCCCACAAACGGCGCCAACTGTTGATGCGGGATTTAGCACAACAGATTTGTCTTTAAATTGAAGTCTTATTACATTCATTTTTCCTATTTTCGCCAAGCGAATTTACGAACGCGGGTCGGGTATTCTCGTGTTAGGATCTTTTGACTTAATTAATACGAACTTTTGTTTAAGTTTTCTCTTAATTGATATTTGTTTCTTATTCTTTGATTCCTATGTGCTTGTTCTTCGTTCTTTAACTCTTATCTCTTCGATTCCTATTTATATGTTCTTACTTTCTTTCCTGCCTCTTTTCAGGTTCTTTCCCACCATTTATAGGTGAACTCAGAATGGCTTGTGTTTTTCTCATGGATTACATGTGTCAATTCGGCTGACAGGTGTCTCAACACATGTTTTCCTGCTGTGCATGCCTTACATATGTTAGTATTTGTTTGACAAGTGGGAGACAGGTGTCAAATTCTTTTTTGGGTCATCATGCTGGGCATGTATCACTTATGGACCTTTTATATATATATTTGTATATTCTTTTGTTTTGCGGGTTTTGCGCCTTTAATGGGCCATGTTAATTTTAGCCCATACAACTTTGATTCCCGTCATTGACCATATAAGGTTTATAACCATAAGGGTAACACACTTGTTATAGTTGGATATTGTTTCCCTCTAAACGAAGAGAATGCTTCTCTCGCTGAAGTGAACTGTGACCTCGTGGATATACAGCTTCATTTAACTAATAGTAGTTTCTCTACGTCCGAAGTAAAAGAAAGGAGCATACGAATCTCCGATGACTTTTCATTACCGGAGATCCGACTTGGTAATGATAATAATCTTCCAGATGTTAATGAAGCCAATGACTACAAAATAGTTAATGAGACTAAACAGAGTGAAGAATCTGTAGACAGCAATGAAGAAACAGAAAGAAGCAACAAGCGAATCAAAGTAAGCATAAAGCAAATACTAAATAATACTTTTATATCTCACAATTCGTTTTCAAGATCAAACTATTATTTTTTGCAGATTTCTGAGGAAAATCAGGAGATGTCACTTTAAATTTTAGATTGTTAATATTGAAATGAGTAGCTTTTTACCAGTCATAATAGAACAACAAGATACAAGAAGGAGTACACACAGAGAATCTTCAGTGTTTCCTCCTCGAGAGACATTATTTTCAGGTAATTCCAAAACTCTTGATTTAGTTCACACTTCAATAAATGACATCTAAAATAATACAACAAGAAACAATTGCATTGTTTAGAACAGAAAGAATCAAGATGACCTCTAATCCTGCATTAAGACCTGTGAAATATAGTTCCCACTTCATGATATCATACCAAGAAAAAAAACTCATATCTTCAAGTAACACTAATATTGCACAAGCTTACGAACCTTTGCCTATTCTTAATTTTGTTCAACAGCTCTCACTGTGTTTAGTAGCCCGTATGTTTAGATCCCTATATATAATTGTTTCTCCTTTTCTTTCTAAAATATTTCACACGTATAAAACCCCTTCTCTTCTCCGCAATATTTTATAATATCACAGGGATCTTCAATTGTGCTCTCGTATTTCTAGCTTTAAAACACCTAAAACAACATTCTATATTGAGATCTAGTGGCCCAAACAAATTTAATGCTTAAAGCAAAAAATATAAAATCAAATAAAAAGAAGAAAAAATTAACTAATATAACCTATTTTATTTTATATATTACTAAGATAATCTTTTTTTATTTTAATTATTTAGATAACCTATTTTTTTCAAATATACCTATTTTACTCTTCACTTCAAACATTCCCTATAATCCTTCTAGTTTGTCTTCAACTTTTCCAGAAACAAAAACCTACTGT
>OVBA01005952.1:0-18310 GCA_900406435.1 Lepidium aucheri
GATATCTCTGGGCCCTTCGAAAGATTTGATACTGTAAAATGCATGGCCGTGTTCAAACAAGGTGATAGACGCTTGTTTGCTATATCAGTACAAATTCAAGTTTGATGAACATTGATCTGGCTCATTAAAATAAGGATGACACGAACTCTTGCCTTAGAGCAGATAGAGATATGGAGACAAAGGGATTTTGGGAATATATGATTCCAGTACAAGTGGGAGATTGTTGGGAATGTCCTGCAATCATTTGTACTTACTCGTGTGGTTGGTTCTAACATCGAGATTAGACAAAGTCATATGGTACTAAGGGTTATAATTGCTTGCTAGAGTCCACTTATAATATGTGAGTTGAGACACTCACTGCTAGTACTATATGATCCTATTGGGTCACACACCTAAGCAAATGGAGACAATTCAATAGGAAATGATCATTATAGGAATGATTCACGATTTGAGCATGATTATATATGATTTCGGATCAGAACATGTGTTTTGGTCCAGATCTAAATTAATTCTAGTTCAGCTAGCAATTAATTAGGTGTTTTGGACCGGGCCTAAATTCATTCTAGTTCAGCTATGAATTAATTAGGTTTACTTAAACTCCCTATATATATTGATATAAGGGCACATTTTTGAACTATCTAAAACCCTAGTTGCTCATTACACAATCGAACCCTAGGAGAATTGCAAACAAAGTTCAAGCAGACCTCTCTCCTACTTGCGTGCATGTGGACTATCAATAGAGGTGCTACACTTGGAGCACTTGCTGATCTTATACATGATCTTATCTCCGCTGCACTAACCAAACTTTTAGGTACAATCGAGTTCTCTACTTATCAGATTCAATTAAGTTAATACAAGACCTAGGGCTTAGGGTTTTGCTAGATTAGTCAATTGATGATTGTCGAATTGCTTAAAACCTAACAGTACCTTCCTCATTGACTTTGGTTTTGTGTGCAACATCAAGGACTATCCTTGTTTTGTTACAGAAAAGGCAATGATATGATTGTGTTATTACTCTATGTCGATGATATGATCATTTCAGGGAATTCCTCCTCAGTTTGGGCCAGTTTAATGACAGAACTCAACAAACATTTTTGCATGAAAGTTCAGGGTAAAGTTCATTACTTTCTAGGCATTCAACTCCACTCTCATAATGCTGGTATGTTTTTGTCTCAACAAAAATATGCAGAAGATCTTCTACATATTGTAGGAATGGTCGATTGTTCAACTATGCCAACACCACTTCCATTAAGTTAGATTGGGTTACACGTCAGAATACATTGTTTTCCAACCCAACATACTTCTGTAGCCTTGCAGGAAGGCTACAATACTTAACTTAGATGCTTCCACACATACAATTTGCAGTCAATTACATATTCCAGACGATGCACGCTTCGAGTGACTCTGATTTTTCTCTCTTGAAGCGTATTCTCAGATGTGTTAAAGGCACTTACACAATGGGAATAACTTTAGTTGAAATACGGATTGCACTCTTCGTTCTTACAACGATAGTGATTTGGTTGGCTGCAATCAAACAAGACGATCAACCAGAGGCTTCCACACATTTCTTGGCTCTAACATCATCTCTTGGAGTTCAAAGAAGCATGAAACAGGCTACAACATCTTAACAGAGGTAGAGTACATGAATCTATCTAAAACATCTCGAGAAATCACTTGGATGAGTCACCTTTTCTGTGAAATTGATATTCTAATCACCAATTTACTCAACATTTGAACTATGCTGCAATAACCTCTCTGCGGTTTATCTTACAGCAAATCCTCCTTTTTATTGCCGCACAAAACACTTTAAGCTTTATCACCACTACATCCGTCAAAGAGTTGGTCTTGGTGCTCTCATATCCAGCTAGCTGATATATTCATGAAGTCTTAGCCCATTCAAACATTCGAAGAATTAAGGTTCAAACTTGGTGTTGATCAACCACCCACACTAATGGCCAATTTTACAAAAAGGCTTATTACAGACATCAGATGGAAAAAGAAGTCCAATCCACCATGTCTCTGCAAAAGAAATTAAAGAATGAAAGTGACACCAAGCCTGCAGATAAAACAAAACCGACAACAAAATATCAAGAGCCAGCAAAATCCTCGTAAAATTGGAATTTAACTATGTATATAGACTTCAGGGTTTTATTCTTTTTCTATATATTCTATCTCAATGTAACAGTTGTCTCTAAGTTGAAATATAATCAAAGAGCTAAAAGCTTTCATCTTCTTCTCTTCTTATCTTTTGCTTACAAAAAAATAGTAAAAGAATAAGGAAAATTTCATGAAAAGGCCCATATGACTTTTAACTATTGATGTTAAGTTGGTTTCGTTATATTTCGTGACTTCCCCAGTTTAAACGATGCTTTCAAATGCAACTTGTGTGTGAAGTGTGGGTTTTAAGCTTGATCCTACGCCTTTTATAAGCTTATGCACGTTAGCTTCATTGTCCAAGAAGTATATGCTTTGCTTGGTTTTTTCCCAACCGTGCACGTGAAAACCTCTAGTTGAATCAGAAGCTCTGGATATATAAATTTGCTCAATATGCTCCCAAATATATCCTCATATGATCTATCGTCTCGTATACACATCACCATCTCCGGTGGCTCCCCCTATTCTACCATTTCTTGTATTACCTTTCCGCAGCTAGACCTTCGCACAAGATCTTGAGACCATAGAGATGGAGCTAAGAGCTTGTTTCTGATTTCAAAACCTTACAACATGACAAAACAGTAAATTTGAACATCAAATCACCATTTTTATTTTAAGGAAGTCGATTTGTCAAAAACATGCTTTTATTATAGCAAAACAAATAAATAATGAAGAATCCAATGAATATACAACCGATTCTCATTCTGCAAATACATAGAATCGATCCATAAAAACCTAAAAGCTATTAACTTTAATCACCATTTCAAGGTAAATCAATTCCAAAATTAACAAATACATCAATGGAACAATTAACATAAATATATGAATATATATTTTTTTTGTCAACGGATACTTATATTAATAAGAAAACTATACTCCAAAAGAGCATAGAAAACACAATTATAAAACCAAATCATGAGTTGACTATCTAATAGAACGAGCGAGAGTATCAGCTTTATGGTTCAGAGATCTTGGAATAAAAAAGAGCAAAAAAGCATTAAACATACATTTCAACCTGAAAAAAATCTTCTTGGTAAATTTGAAAAGCTGGCAAATCTTCTAAATTCGACATAATCTTTATGATGTCTGTGCAATCTGTTGAAAATCCGCTTCCAAGAATGTAGAGATATTAAGGACTCCATTTCCCAGAGAAGGGCTTCCACCTCTGAGTGTAGTGCAGAGAGACTTCTTCTTAGCCGACGAGCACCCATAGTGATTCCAGTCTGATCATCAGAAAAACACACCCAGCCAATACCCGTATGCAAATCAGTTCCACGACCCATCGACAAAACACCTGTGACTTGTAAAAGCAGGATTGGTAGTCGAAAGTTGTGACACCATCGGCCATGGTATATCAGCATTAAGATATCCAGGTTGTATAGATACTGTTTTTGGACGCCTCGCCTTGAACCACTCATGGGCATCTTGTAATGCTTGGGAGAATAAATTTGGTGGGTTTTTGCTTACTCCAGGAAAACAGTTATCGTTTCTAGCTTTCCATAGTAGCCATATTATCCATGGAAAAACTGTGACATCTATCGAATCTAGGATTTGCCAGAAAAGATAGTCATATTATACCATATTGATTTTCTGGGAAATATTTCCATGGCAGAAGGTACACACGATAGTGCCCAAACTTAAATTGCAGGGGTACATTCAGAAGAACATGATTTATCATTTCCTCCTATGCTCCACATCTAACACATCTAGGGTCACACTGTATACCTCTAGTATTAAGATTATGCTTAATAGCAGGACATCCTGATAATGGTTGCCATATAAAATGTTTGATCTGATTTGGACAATCTAGTTTCCAAACTTTGGCTTGAAGAGCCCATAAATTAGGACCTTGTTTACCAGTCTCAATTAATGCATTATTCTTCTCTGTAGCATATCCCGACTTAACAGAATAGCGGCCTGTGTTTTTATAGTACCATCCCTAATAATTAGATCGTGTCCTATATGGAATAGGTATCCCCAATATTAATTCAACATCCGATGGAATAAATTATTATCGTAAGATTATCTCACGCCATGATCTTGCACGAAAATCAATAAATTGATCAATAGTAAGATCTGGATATATGGACTGATGAAATCATAATGCCGGTCTTGGCTGGGTATCAGGAATCCATGGATCTTGCCATACCGCTATAGATCTACCATCACCTATTTTCTTAATAATCCCTTTACCCACTAGGGATCTAGATGACATGATACTCCGCCAGCCATACGATGGAGTCGAAGTTGTTTTCTCCGTGAAAGGACAACTATTTTTATAATATCTCCCCCACATAACTTTTGCAAAGAGTGAATCAGGATAATCAATCAAATGCCACAACTATTTTGCCAATAACGCAGTATTGAAATCCTCCAAAGCACGGAAGCCAAGTCCACCTTCTGTCTTTGGTTTGCATAGTTTTTTCCATCTCATCCAATGAACACCTTTCGAGGTTTCGAAACTAGACCACCAAAATTTTGCGATAGCAGAATTTAATTTATTTACTATTGTCTTAGGTAATCTTAAGCATGACATGACATATGTTGGTAATGCTGTTAGGACTGATTCGATCAAAACTTCCTTTCCACCTTTAGATAGGAATTTTCACGTCCAACTATTAATCCTTTCCTGAAGTCTTTCCCAAATAAAAGCAGTTCAGAAAAATATCTGGTAGCTTCTAAAATAATATCCTTATCTTTTGTTATACATGCCCTAGAAACATCAAATAAGCCGATAATTCTGTTTTTTGCTTGCCGCTGTTTAGTTTGAGCGTGGAAATTTTTTGTATTTTCATACCCCCTCTCTGAGCCATTTATTTTGGCTCTTTTGCTTCCAATACATTTCTTCTTCCAAATAAGCTTGTTTTAAATCCAGTTTAGCTTTTGAAAGTTCATCAGGTGATGAGGATTAAAGGTTTTGTAAATCCTCGACTCGCTTCTTCATTTTGTCAATCATTTGTCTTCTAGAAGGGACATACTTGTTCCTCCAATATGAAATTTCCCTTCGATAATTCTTGATCCAGCCTGAAAACATAACTCTACGTTTATAGAATATTCCTTTTCATCCTTTCTCCATAGTTTCCTTGAAACCTTCTTTACCTATCCATCACTTATCAAAATAAATTGATCTCTCCGTCGATATACATGGTCGGATAATCGACCTAGTATTGGTTGGTGATCTGAACCTATCGTATCGAGGAACTCTATGTCAGACATAGGAAATGAACCATGCAAATCCTCATTCCAAAAAGCGTTATCTAGGACACATCTGACAATTCTATTATTCCGGACACCTCTCCATGATCATATATTTCTAATTTTTGGAAACTCAATCAAACCACAATTTTGAATCATCTGGTTAAAAGACATAAACGAATTTGGGCGCCTCATTGTTCCACCTTGTTTTTCATGATTTCTTGTTAGTTCATTGAAATTTCCAATGACCAACCATGGTGTATTTCGAATTATACCAATCCTCATCAATCTCTCCCAGACATAATCCCAGAGATTTTGATTTGGTTCATCGTATATAAAAGTAATATCTATTTTTTTACCTTTCATCATCAATGATAAATCAATCATTCTTTTATCTTCGTGATAATAGTCACATCAAAAAAATCATTATATAATAGGGCCAAACCTCCACTTATACAATCAGGTTCAACAACAAGCATCGGATTATATCCTAAATGAGCTTGTATTTTTTCCATAAAGTTTTTTTTTCTTAGTTTTAGAAAGAAATAAAAACTCAAGTTTATATTTTTCCAAATTTCTCTAAGAAAATTTATTGTTATCCTATTGCCAACACCTTGATAATTCCAAGTAAGGATCTTAAACATCTAAAAAATTAAAACTTCATTGAGCCTTTTCCTTGCTCCTTAACTTGCTTTGACTTTGCTTTAGTTTCCTTTGACGCTGTACGAGGCGCCATCGCTGCAAAAGTCATGATCTTCCTAGAGTTAACTCCATGGAGTGGAGTTGATGGTCTTCACGTTGGTTTACTCGGAACCAATGGCGGTTTCAAAGCTCAAACGAAATCTCCTTCACGTTCCTTCTCTTGTGCCTGTAGCTCATAATTTCTGATAAACTTAGCTGGCTCTGCAAGTTCTTCATCAGTCGGATTTATCTCTTCCTCAAAGTCAAGAAGTTCCTCATCGATAACAAGAAATATATGAATATACATTCATTCACCATATAAACGTTCAACAAAAGAAGAGAAAAACGGTCGTCTCAGCATAGCGCAGATCGTTAAGCTGATTAATATTATAAATATTGCCACAAAAACCAACAAATGGAGATGAAAAAGTAAAGGTCGTTCATGGAGAGCACGAAAGAGATTCGAAATACATTCAGATATTCACTGCATTCAGATATTCACTTTAGAAACAAATTTTTTTCAAAAAATCAACTAATTAGAAACAGAGGGAATATTATTTTAATAAATAAGAAATACGGGAAATTACAAAAATAATCAAAGGAGGATATTTTCAACATTGCTCCCACTTTTTGACATTTTCAAAAATACCTCTCATTATAGAAAAATGATTAAAATACCCTCAGATTATTATTTTTTATATTTTTCAAAAAAAATTCGCCAAAATTTTTTCCCGCCAAATTTTTTTTCCTTTTACGAAATATTTTTTCCGTCGATTTTTTTTATCTCAAAAGTTTCCCAAAATATTTTTATAAATAGTTATAAGAGGGCTTATAAAATTTATAAGACTTTATAAAAAGCTTATAAAATTTCTTATAAGAGAGCTTATCAAATTTATAAGGCTTTATAAGAGAGCTTACAAAATTTATAAGGCTTTATAAGAGAGCTTACAAAATTTATAAAACTTTATTCCACAAATTTTTATTAACAGTATATTTATAATTTATTTTATAAACCCTTATAAATATTAAATTTATAAATTATCTTATAAAGCCTTATAAAAATCAATATTTAAGTTATCCTATAAAATTTGAGGGAATCCAAAAGAAAGTTAAACTTAGTATTCCTTAAAGTAAAAATAGTTTTCGTATTAGAACCCCAAATATAGAGTATTTGATTTGATTTGTTATGATTCTTTTGGTTTTATGCAGTTTTATAAGGTACTTACAAATTTTTGTAAGATTTTTTATAGAAAAAATAACTAATCTATATACAATTTATATGGATATTACTTAAATATGTTCAAAAAAACAAAAAAATGATGCAATTACGTTTGCATCCTTATTAACCAAAAAAATACATTTCTGCTTGTTTTCGTTTTCTTTTCTTTCTTCTTCTTTTCCATCTTCTTCATTTTTCTTCTTCTTTCTTCTTCTCTCTTCTCCGATATCTTCCCTCTCGTCTTGCGTCTCTTCCCTCTTGTTCTCCGTTTTGTTTTGTTCTCGTTTGGGTAAGTTCTTCTTCTTTCTCAATCTTTTTTGTTTTTGTTTAGGGTTTTATTTTGGATTTTGTTTCGTTTTGTTCTCATTGTGGGTTTCCTTGTGGGTTTTGTTTTTGTTCTCATTTATAAGGGTTTTATGTTATTCTCTCGATTTTGTTGTTATGTATTCTCGAGTTCGTTCTTGTCAAATTGTAGAGTTAGGTTTTTGGCGATTCCAATTTGATATGTAGTGTTGGTTTCTAGTTTTGCGGGTTTGTGGGTTTGCATGATAGAGTTTGTCATTTGTTTGTGTTTGTGTAGTAGAGTTCGTTTTTATTGTGGTATAGTTAGTCGTGTTTAATCGTGTTTAGTAAGGTTATAGTCGTGGTTAGTCGTTTTAGTCTTTCAAATGACGAATTTACCCTCTATTATTATCACACGCATCAGTCTTGTTTGTACTCAACAGGTATGGCTGCGGCGAAGGACTACCCGCCAAAGGTTTTTAAAGATGGTCTTGTAGTAGTTAAGAACCGGAGCATAACCCACCATTGCAAAACTGAATAATATTAGCAATATGGTCAAGGGTATTGGTGAAGATGCTTACCTCGACATACAGGAGAACTCATGCCTTAGAGTTTTTTTGAAGCTTGCTGATTCAAACTACAGGTTTACATGTAGACATGTACAATATCTATTGGCGCATCAGCTAGATATCAAAAAGCTGTATAAGTTATGGGTCTTGGTTGGTTGTCGGCCTAAGAGATTTTCTCTGCACGAGTTTGAGGAAATGTCACAGCTTAATTGTGGTTTAGTGGATGAATCTTTGAATGTGGATGAAGTTACCCATGGAGATATGTGGGAGGATATGGGCTTAGATGTTTGTGTAGGGCCTTCATGGGTAGACTTGAAAAGAGTTCTCGAAAAATGCAGAAAATTATCTTTCGAGAGGAGGAAGATGATTGGGTTGCTAGTTGTTTTGCATGTTGGTATTTACGGTGGTCACTGTAATAGTAGGATTCCATCTAGTTCAGCTAAGTTAGTCACCGATCTAGAGAAGTTTGAGAGGCATCCTTGGGGTAGAGTAGCGTTTGACAAACTGATGAGATTGATCAGATCTACATCCTATAAAAACGAGTCCTACACTATTCATGGGTTTGTGCACTCGCTTCTCATTTGGGCATTTGAGTCTATCCCATTATTAGCATAAATTTTTTGCTGAGAGAATAGAAAGTGTCAATTTTCCCATTCTTCGGTGGAGACCAATCAAGAAACAAACCAAGGAAACATAAGACATTGTCAAGTTGGACAAGGAAAAGACGGGGGAGGGAAAGGTAAATTACAAACGTAGTCGAGAGTTCATAGTAAATATGATAGAGTTAATATATGTTTTTGGTAGAGTTCTTCTTGCACTTATTTTTGTGTTTAGTAGAGTTGAATTTTTGTTTAGTAGAGTTAATCATATCTTGGTAGAGTTGATCTTCCCTTAGGTAGAGTTGACGAGAGTTTAGTAGAGTTCATCTTGCACTTAGGTAGAGTTTAGTTAGTGTTTGGTATAGTTGATCATATCATTGGTTGAGTTGATCTCCCCTTAAGGAGAGTTGACAGTGAGTTTAGTAGAGTTTGTCTTGCACTTAGTTTTGCATTTAGTAAAGTTGATTTTTTGTTTAGTAGAGTTAATATTATCTTAGTAGAGTTGATCTTCCCTTAGGTAGAGTTGACAGAAAGTTTAGTACAGTTCATCTTGCACTTAGGTAGAGTATGGTATAGTTGATCATATCCTTGGTTGAGTTGATCTTCCACTCAGGGTTCCTTAGGTAGAGTTGACAGAGAGTTTAGTAGAGTTTGTCTTGCTTAGTAGAGTTCACCTTGTTTAGTAGAGTTCATCTTTTTTGAGTTTAGTAGAGTTCATCTTGTTTAATATAGTTGATTCCTATTGGTAAAGTTGTGTTGACCTTTATTTCTTCTTTACTTTCAGGTACGCATAAGGCACCTACGGCCAATGGCTCCCAATGATATCTTCCCTGTTTGGCCAGACGAAGTTGAAGATCTGAGAGTGGATAACATGATCGGAGACATACTTTGCCATCCCCATCGTAGTTACATTCTTCACAGAATGTCTCTGAAACACGAGATCTAATGGAAATCTCTACAAATAGACAAATTGCTTCTTTACAAAATTGTTGCACAAACAAATGCAATTGTCTTTCGTTACTCACAAAGATAGGGGGAGTATCTTGGGGTAGTGATTGCATAAATAGATTGAACATGTAGCTTAATTTTACCTCATAACTTTCTTCACTCAAACTGAAATCTTCATATACCATCCGCATAAATTCATCATAACGAAGATCTTTGCCAATCTGTATTATCCGACAGCCGTAAGTGTTGCCCACCAAAAAAACCCACTAGTTTTGGTTAAAACTCCAGTTCCTAGACACCAAAACAATTTCATCCATAGATTTTACAAACGTTAAAAATAAAAAGAGTGTATACAAAATTAGTTGGAGCAAAAATGGAGCTTCAATGAGCTCCCATGTTGTCAATTATAGAGTATGACAAGGGGGAGACCGGCATGTAAGATAATAATGTAGGGGTAAATTCATCATTTGAAAGACTAGGTTTCCATGGCTAACTCTACCATGAATGATATCTTAACTCGACTATGATAACAAACGAATTCAACCATGGAAAAGAACTCTACCATACACTATATTATCTTACTATCAACTCTACCAAAGTGAAAAACGAGCACTACCATGGGCCATCTGTAACTTGACCATACACTGCTTTTTCTGACGATCAACTCCACCAAAGGTAACATAGTACATTTTCCACAGAGAAAACGAACTCTACCAGGGAGAAAATGAACTTTACCATGGGGAAAATGAACTCGACCACACACTATATTATCTTACTTTCAACTCTACTACGGGTCATTATTAACTTGACCACGGAGAAAACGAACTTTACCACGGAGAAAACAAACTCTACCATGGTGAAAATAAAGTCGACCACACACTATATTATCTTACTTTCAACTCTACTATGTGTCATTATTAACTTGAGCACGAAGAAAACAAACTCAACCATGGGTTATCCGTAACTTTTTCATACACTACGTTATTGAATGGTCAACTATAATAAAGTTTTATCAACTTGTCTATGTTGCATTCATTTAGTTTAGTCGACTTTGTCACTTGTAGCGGATGACGTGACATGTTTCATTAATGGCAGTTTCATAATTACTTTTTTGTTTACTCATTAAAAAGGGCAAAATGGAATATAAAAAATTTGAAAAACTATTACACTAATTTTCGAAACTTTTATCTATTTAAGTAATTTTTTAATAATTTTTACATATTTAAATAAATCACCTTTTTATAAGATAACTTATAAATATACTATTTATAAAATTTAATAAGATAACTTATAAAAATAATATTTATAAAGTTTTTGAAGATCTCTATATAGGCTTATAATTTTTTTTAAAATATACTGAGTCAAAAAAAATTTCATAAAAGTTTTTTAAAATTTTATTTTGGGCAGAAAAAAATATTTGGTTTATAAAAAATTTCATAAAAGTTTTTTAAAGGTAATTTTGTCATTTTTATTAGTAAGGGACATTTTTTTTTTTTTTATTAGTAAGGGACATTTTTTTTTTTTTAGTAAGGGACATTTTACAAAAATAAAATTCAAGAGATATTTTTACAAAATGGTACAAAAAAAATATTTCTTAAAATTCCTCCGGTAAATAATACTATCATTAGTAGCTTTTGGGTTGCCACATGAACCATATTTATATTGTGTAGTAGGCGAATCAAATTTTATACTTTGGTACACTATACGTGTGTCCGTTTTTTTTTTTTGGTCGTTCATCACCGCCACCATCAACTTTGATCAGAAATTCAGTTTTCTTTTTGTTTATTAGAAACTGGCTAATTTAGTAGCAAAGAAATGGGAAAGTGTTCGCAAGTAGACCATAAAATACAGGTTCATTAATCGCTCAAGCTCTCGAAGATGCAGAGGAGTGGCATAAGGTACATGCCAAGTCTGCAACGCTCCCTTGTTGTCCTATGGTATCGAACAAGCTTGACGAGAAATGGAGGGCTCCAAGATAAAATACTTTGAAGTGTGATGTTAATGTCTCATGGATTGATAATTGTCATCAGAGTGGAGTGGCTTGGATACTTCGAGATCACGATGGAAACATGTTGTTTCATGCTCAGGATGTACTCCTACCTGCTGAATCCAAAGCTCAAACTTATTTCCAAGCGTTGATATGTACGGCTCAGAGTCTGGTTGATCTACGTTTTAATATAGTGGAGTTCTGGATAACAAATAGTAGTGTGGTCAAGGCTATTCAAACGCCAGAAGACTGGCCTAAATTCCGCTCTTTGCTAAATCGGTGGAGAAAGGTGTCTCATCCTTTAAAGCACTATGAGGTTAATCTCTCATCCTTTAAAGCAGGGTTTGCAACGCGCTTAATCGCCCAAAGTGTGACAAGGGAAGGACGGTTACATGCTTATCTTGCATCAGTAGAACCATCTTGGCTTAAAGATGTGCTAGAAGCTGATCGTCATAATAATGAGTCTTAATACTCTGTTTTTTGAACATTTTGTTCTGGTTTTTCCGGCTTTGGTATTTTAACCAAACTCTTAATTGTGCTCTATCTCATATTCATATTATTCAGAAGATAAAAGAAAAAGACAGTCGTTGTGATCAATCACTATGACTACTTATTGTGTTGGTTTTTTCTCTATTTTAATTTAACAAAATAAATTAAAAAGGTAACATATTTATAAAAACTTAAAACGATTGTATGTTAATTCAAATATATTTTAACATAACAGATACAACACATAACTTTCAGTAATTTAACATATATATATATATATATATATAAACATAAAAAATTTAGAATATTAAGTTTAATTTAAAATTTATGTCACAGTATATTTAACATGTGAATGTATTTATAAATTATCAGTTAAAATTTTTTGATGAAAATTAAATAGAAAATATTATAACATTCATATATAATTTATCAAAATTATATTTTAATCCTATTTTTTAAAATTGTATTACAATTTTACAATGTATCCCCACTTTATTAATTTATTGACAAAAAGTCTATGTTTTTGAAAATTTAAATTTATATAAAACTAAAATGAAGTTTTGTAAATTTAGATTTTTCAGTATTTAAAAATTTGTTTTCATTATAATATATATATATATGTTATTTTTTATTTTCATATTTTATATAAATTTACTTTTATTATTTTAAATTTAAGTTTTATTTACTTAAATTTATTTTTATTAATTAATTTTTGATAGCTAATGTTGTTCATTTGGCAATCTCTGTTGCTAGCGATCAATCTCAATGACCAGTCGTTAAAATTTATAGTGATTCAAAATTCTTGTTGCTAGTCACTTCCTTACGTATTTGCCATGATATAAATAATCTAAATTTTCAGTGAGTTATACGTACAAATATATATATATATATATGTATATATATATATATACACATTAAGGGAGAGAGAATGTCAACTCACCCCATAAATATTATAAAAACATGAAATAATTATTCAACTAATCTTCAATTATACCTAAATGATTCAAATACTTTCTAAAAAGTTGGACAAAAAAAAGAGTGTAGGAAAGTCACAAAAAATTGACTTGTCCACTTATTTACTTTTCATGCCATTAAAAAAAACTGCAAACATTTCTTCTTCTTCTTCATTTCTTTTCTTCTTCTCTTTTCCTGGGTGAATATCTTCTTCTTCTTCTTGGCTTCTTCCGCTCGCGTTATCTTCTTCTTCTTCTCGCGTGTTATCTTCTTCTTCATCGTCCGAAAATCTTGTTCTTCACCAAAATTTTATCTTTTTTTTCAACTTTCTCTACTTCGTTCTACATATTGAAGGTAATGTAGTATATCTTTTTTGATTTCGAACTTTGATTTGTAGGGTTTCAAAGATTTTGAATTTTTTTTAGGGTTTGAGACATTTCGTTGACATGCATTTTGATTTTGATTTTCTGGGTTTAGTCTGGATTCTTTGGTAAATTTTGGTTGATTATTTTCTAGGGTTGCTTGATTTTGGTATATTTTCTAGTGTTTGTTGATTTTGGTTGATTTTCTGGATTTTAGTCTTCATTTTGGTTGGTTTTGGTTGTATTTTTACTGGGTTTAGTCTCGAGTTTCTGGGTTTATTCTCGACTCTTAGTTTGGTAATTTGGTTGATTTTGGTCAATTTTGTTTTTCTGGGTAGAGTTAGGTAGTTTTGATTATGGGTTCCCGATAGTACGCCTGTGACTTCGGGTATATCGGGTCGGTTTGGGTCAATTAAATAGGAATTTGGGTAGTTACGTTTTTTGTATAAATTGTCCGAAAATAACCAAAATTCAATATAAATTGGGTTGGTCCGGGTATCGGGTATTTCGGGTCAGAAATACTCCATCCGAACAAACCCGATTAACCTGTTTTTTTTTCCTGAAGTCGTTTCTACATGTTCTATACACTGAAAATTCACTAAAATAAGCCAAAAATGATTCCAAACATGTATCTAACTTCAAAGTTTATACTTCATAGGATAAAAAAAAAGATTCATGACAAATAAGTTGATGTCACAAATAACTTCAATGAAAAATATCCAATAAGTTCAAGTCTGGAAATTTTAAAAGAGAGATAGAATGATGGTTTTTGGAGCAAAGCTTTCAACCTGCAGATCACATATCAATTTGAAGCTGTTCCAAAGAAGAAAAAGGTACACAAGGCAACAAATACTCATAAGTTTGGTTCTATCCATGCTTAAACGAACATGGAAAGACACATGAATCAAATAAGACAATGTAAAAAACAGATGCAGTAGATTACCTAATGAGTCATGAAAATCCAATTCTTCAATCATTTGAGCCAAGTTTGCAATCTTTGTTGCATCTTTTGTGTTTCTTAGCCGCTGCTATAAACAGAGCAAAGGTTCAATCATATGCGGTGCTAAGCAACTTCTATAAGGATCCATTATTCTCCCACTTGTGCTGAATGCAGACTCATAAGCAACTGAAGACACTTGAATGGCAAGCACATCCTTAGCAAGCTCAGATAATATGAGAAACTTCACACTATTACGCTTCCACCATGCTAGCACATCATAATCCATTCCCAAGAGATTTTTCTTATGTGGCACAGTTTTCTCCAGCAAGTAAATGTCTAACTCACTAGTAGCTTCCTCATTAACAGTTTCATTATCCACCTCTTGATACAAAGCATCCCTATCATAGCCATCATCATCAGATAAATCAAAGAGCAAATGACTTCTTTGTTCAGAATCACCCATATCACTCTTGGAACCAGCTTGAGAAGAGGTTCTTAGCTTAAAGATATACTTTTCATACAGATTCTTCATTGTTGTTTTGATTGAGGATCTTAGATGCTTGATCTCCTCACTATCTTTACCATAGAGTTTGTCAAAGCAAATAGATGCAACTGCATCTTATTCCTTGGGTCAAGGACACTTGCAATGATAAGTAATGGATTCATGTTGAGAAGTCCATCCCAATACTTCTTAAACTTAACTCTCATGGCGAATGCTTGTGTCCGTAGAACCTCATCATTGTGGGAGCTTAATAAAATAAGATGCTGCTCTATGAGGACTATCTCATTGGAGCAAAATGAAGATGTTACTGTCTTAGATGCTGAAAATGCCAAAGTGCGGTTGAAAAATAATCTGAGAAACTTCACTAACCTCTGAATTTTGTCCCAATTACTAGAAGTTGGAGTACCAACTCGTGTTTTCCCATTTTCATCTATCTCCTTGAAATACTCATTGTAGAGTTTGTCTTCTGGAAACAACTTCTCAAATGCACCTTTGAATTTTAGAGCATATGTGAGCATAAGGTATGTCGAATTCCACCTTATGCAATCAAGTGTCACACTCCCTCTACTTATATTCCCTGTCAAAACCCAATTTTGAAATGATTCAAGCCTTGGGGTCGGTGATCTTACATACTTTATAGCGTTCCTAATGGCAAATACACTCTCATTCACTGAAGCTAGACCATCTCTCACAATCAGATTCAGAATATGAGCACAACAGCGAATGTGTAAATGACCAATGATTGAGTACTCTTCAGCCTCAAAGCATCTGTTAACAACTTCAATGCTTTATCATTCGCTTTGGCATTGTCAACTGTCACTGTGAATACACTTGCAATTCCCCAATCTTCTAGACACTCACTAAGTTGTTCAGCAATGGTTTCTCCCTTATGTTCTGTGACTAGTTTGAAGCTTATGATCCTTTTTTTAACACCCAATTAGCATCAATCTAATGAGCAGTCACCACCATGTAACTCCATGAAGTAGTAGAAGCTGTCCATATATATGTGGTGAGAGATACTCTCTTCTTATCACAACCAAACAACTTCTTCAAATTTTCTTTCTCTTGCAGGTAAATTGAGTAGATGGCGGAAGTTGCTATCTTTCTACATTATACTTTATACATTGGGACTATATTGAAGCAGAATCTCCTAAACCCCTCTAATTCCACAAACGAAAAAGGAAACTCAGCTAGTATAATCGTCTAACTTTCTGAATAAGTCTTTATCGTACTTCATGGCTGTGACCACACCACTAATATCAGGTGCCAAAACAGACTGAGATTCACTCTCTTTGTAAGCTATGAACAGCTTACATCTTTCCTAGTGATTCTTCATGGGAGTTGTTCCAACTTTTTTGCTGTCACATCCAATTTCCTGTACACAATATCGACAACTGCTCACTATTCCTTCTCCATTCACATTGTCAATAAAATGTGTCCATACTGCTGATCTACGAACATGTCTCTTCCTTGGTCTTGGAGGAAAATCACTCGTTGATTTACCAGTTGTCGACTTCTTATTTCCTGTTTCAAGAGGTCCTAAAACTTCTTCCTTTTCATCAATAAGATCATCATTATCATCCTGAAAAGAAGCCATCTACTAACAGAAAACTACCAAAGTCAATAACAAATTACCTCTTCAAATGCAAATTATTGAGTACAAACACAATCTGTTTCTAACTTGTAAGAAACAAGCCAACGATAGTCATAAATAAATTATAAATATTAGTGGCTTGATTATATAAAATCTGACTAAGCACATAAAAAGTCTAAGTCCAAGTCCAATTAAAACAGCAACAACAACACATAAAAAGTCCAAGTCAATTCCTGAAGCAATGTGGATGCATTATTGAGCAGAAAAGAATTATGTTTTTCTGTTACATAATCTAAGCTGTAGAATATTCATAAACAATTACATAATCTAAGCTACAGAATATTCAAAACTTGTATCAACAATTGATCAGATTTGGTTAAGAAACAAGATCGACTTTGATAAGGCCGACGACATTCAATGAATCATTAAACTAACAACATTCATAATCGACATAATAATCAAAATTTCAGTCATAAGGCTAATCATTGTTTCAGTCATAAGGCTAATCTATCATCAAACATTCCAGTCATAAGGTCAATTGATAATCAAAGTTTCAGTAATACTCAAAGTTCCATACATTACTCAAAATAAGAGAATTGAAGAAGTGTGAGTAGTAGAGAAGAAGTAAAGAGGAAAACCGAACATTAGTGAGAAGAAGAAGACCTGAAAATAATTGAAGAGAATAGATTATTCCAAGGGAAGAGAAGATGTGATTGAGAATAGAAAAAGAGAAGACAAGAGAAGATTACCTGAGTAGAAGCTTGAATTGAGAAGATAATAAAAACGATTAATTGAAAGAAGGGAATAAGTTAATCAAATTTCAAATGGATAAAAAATAGAAGGCAATAAGAAAACAGAAGAAGAAGATAGGAGAAGAAGAAAAGAAGGGAAAAAGAAAATGGAAGAAGAAGATTGGTCGTCGTCATCGAAGAAGCAGCATCGAAGAGGAAGAGAGAAGAAATTAGTATAATTTAGGTTAAGATTAAATTTTGATTAAGCAATAACCGATCGGGTCAACTTAACCGAACTGACCCAATCTTTTACACGAATACATTTTATTCTATTTTAAAAACCCGAATTCAGTTTACATAACCGACCAAATTTGCCTAATTTTTTTGGTTCGGTTTGGATCGGGCAAATCGGCTTAGTTTTTAATCCCAACACTACTTGATAGTGTGGTAGAGTTTGATAGAGTTAGGTAGACTTAGGTAGAGCTAGTTCATTGTGTGGTAGAGTTTGGTAGACTTTGGTAGACTTTGGTAGAGGTAGTTTATAGTGTAGTAGAGTTTGGTAGAGTTTGGTAAAGCTAGTCTTTAATCCCAGCACTACTCGATAGTGTGGTAGAGTTTGATAGAGTTAGGTAGACTTAGGTAGAGCTAGTTCATTGTGTGGTAGAGTTTGGTAGAGTTTGGTAGAGGTTGTTTATAGTGTAGTAGAGTTTGGTAGAGCTAGTTTATAGTGTGGTAAAGTTTGGTAGACTTTGGTAGAGCTATGGTAGACTTTGGTGGAGCTATGGTAGAGTTTGGTAGAGCTATGGTAGAGCTAATTTATAATGTGGTAGACTTTGGTAGACTTTGGTAGAGCTATTTATAAACTGTTTTATTGTTTATTTTCCACAGGAACACATGTATGTAGGAGAGCAGAAGTACCCTAAGAGGGTCCTTGATACACGCCTCAAGGTGCTTCTCTAAGGTTGATAATGATGGAACTTCTCAAAGGGAACCGATGTGTACTTCCTTTCACAAGTAGATGGAATGCGGCGGAATGGTGGAATGAGGAGTGACCCACAAGAAGAATGGAAGGCTTCTTGATACACTCAAACACACTTCTGATCA
>OVBA01005954.1:576-18307 GCA_900406435.1 Lepidium aucheri
AATGTTGCTGATCTCTCTCCTTTACATGTAGACGAAGATGATGCACCCATGATGGAGCATCTTCAAGAGGGAGGGAATGATAAGAACATCAAGCCAATGGAAACAAGGAGACCCATGATCAGAACTAAAGCACGCAAGATTAGGGAGCAACTAGGAGAAACTGTGGCTGAAGTGCTAAGCAAAGAAGAGGATGCTTCTTCACCAGACCGCACCAAAATTGACAAGAGCCATGTTGAAGTGTTTTCAAGAAGTGCGAAGAAGACAAAGGACTCATACCAAGACCAAGCAACAAGTCAAGAAGAGAACCAAGGCATTCAAGACATTCAAGAAGCTGATCAAGAGGGCCAAGAACCGTCAAGACTTGAGCTGGAAGCAACCAACAAGGCTTGGCCTTTCATTCCAACACAGTATATTTTGTGTTTAATATAAATGTCTTTGCAGGTCCACCAAGCCCAATGGCTCCAGCCTCTTAGATTAGAGAGTCTTAGAGTCCANTAATAGAGAGTCCTAGAGTCCATAGGCCTTGTAATTTCGTTTAATAAGTGGCCAAGGCATCAGCTTGTGAAGCAAGGCAACAACCAAACTATAAGTTAGGTTTGTTGCATTTTTGTTTCTTGTTTGCTTGTTAATGGGCTGCGACCCATCTTTGTTTTGTTTCTTTTGCTTTGAGTTGGCCCTAGGGTTAGCTGATAGGACCATTATGTAAGGTCCCCTTGCAGCCGTGCAACTTTTTAACTTAATTATCAATAAAGATCGAACAGTTCTAGATAGAAAAACCTAGCCGTTCGAAGCTTAACCGCGTTGTCTAAACGTGCAAACCACACCAAGTGATCTCGAGAGGATTCCCCTTGATCAGAAGTGTGTTTGAGTGTATCAAGAAGCCTTCCATTCTTCTTGTGGATCACTTCTCATTCCACCCATTCCGCCGCATATCAACAACTTGTCAAAGGAAGTACATTCGTTTCCCTTTGGGAAGCTCCATTCTTATTAATCTAGAGAAGCACCTTGAGGCGTGTATCACCAGCAGTGAAAGCTACTTGACAGTACAGATCCTGCTTCTTAATCCATGCTTTTCCAGGCTTCTTAGAATCTTTATGGTATCTCTGTTGATCTATAATATTATCAATACGTTTCTGAAACCTGTAGCATTGAGATCTGATATGTCCAAGTTTTCCATAGTACCAACAATTAGGAAGGGTATATCTATGATTTGTGAACAGATATCTGTTACTTTCTTCACAGCCATACCACTGATTTTGATTAAACCACTATCTTTTACTAGTCTTCTGTTTCTCCCAAAACCTTTGAAGTTGCCTGAACCTACCTCGTTGTACTCCCATTTGTTGCCTATAAGCCCCATAATTCTGACTGTACTGTTGTCTTCGAGCAGTCCATTGAGTTGATACGAAACTCAAACCGGTTTGATCCTTGTTGTGAATGGTTTTCCGAACCACTCTTTCAGCATCCTGGTGTGATGTTGATCCTATGTGAGTGTTACTTGCTTTAACAAATACAGTACTTGCTATTGGGTTTTCTGCTCCACGATATCCTAAACCCTAGTTACCTTTGTCTGTTCTTTCATACTGCAGGAGTTTGTCGAGATTCTTTGTATCATTTGACAGCAACTTCATATTTTTGAGTTGACCTGATAGTTGACCCTCTTACTCTTGATTCTTGGTTTTCTCGCTCAAGTTCTGTTCCAGCTTTTGCAACAGTGTCTTCAACCTTTCTGTCTCAGTCATTCATGAGAGGTTCTTTTCTTGAAGTTCTGCCAGGTTCCTGCACACAATCTGCATTTCATCAGCATGTGATAATCCTAAGTCATCCTCGTCTTCCGTATCTTCATCTCATTCTAAATTCTGAGCAGTGAAGTTGACGTATGTTTGTTCCTCTTGGACAGTCCCTTTGTCGTATGTCATTTCAACTATACCAAAGTTATCACAATATGCCTCTAGGTCATTGTCATTTTCTTTATCTTCTGTGTCACTTTCACTCCAGCTTACAAGAGCATTCTTGTCCTTTCGTTTAAATGTACCCACACATTCTGACTTCATATGACCATAACCTTGACACTCAAAACACTTTAGAGTGATCTTACTTCGAATAGTAGGACAGTCACCTTGGAAATGACCATAACCTTGACACTCTAGACACTGTTTGTCATAACTTGGTTGACCTTTGTCATTGCTCTGTTTGGCCAACACGCGATTTTCCCTCTTTTGGCCTCTTTCAAATTTTATGAGATGTTTTTTGACAACCAATCCAACTCAATCTTCCAGATCAGCCATAGGATCAGCCATAGGTAGCTTTGATTTTTCTTCAGAAATTAGAGCCACCCCTTTCTCATGATGTGGTTCTACTCCCTTATTGAGTTGAATTTCATAAGCTTGCATTAGACCAACAACTTGTGCAAAACTCATATTGTCAGAGTTATGTGTTACTTCAAGTGCAGAACGATGTCCATGAAAGTTAGGTGGAAGACAGCGCATAAATTTCTTCACCCATTTCTTGTCTTTATAAGTTTTACCCAAAACTAGTGCCTCGTGCGACAGAGTGCTAAGCTTGCTATTAAATCCTTGTATCGTTTCATGTTCATCCATTGTGAGAGCTTCAAACCGAGTGGCCAGCATGTCAATCCTTGTTTGTTTAACACTAGATGTTCCTTCAAATGAAACTTGTAATATATCCCATGCCTCTTTCACGGTTGTACACCCCTGAACTTGATTGAACTGATTTGGCGCTAGAGTGTCGAATATGGCTGACAGAGCCTTGGAGTTAAACTTCGATTATGCCTTCTCCTCAGCTGTCCAGCTCTTTCTTGGTTTTGTTACGATATCATCCCCAACCTTCATCGTTGGTGGTGTCCACCGATCTTCAACAGCTCCCCAAGCTTCTTCATCAATACCTTTGATGATCTGAGTGATTTGAACCTTCTAGTGACCATAATTATTTGGATCTAGCAATAACGGCTCTCAAACTATCACAAACTGTGGCTTCCCTTCCATACTATCCTCAGGACCACAACTTATTTGGTTAGGTGAATGACTCTAATACTAATTCAAATTGTATGGACTAGAGAAACAAGAACACTTGATCGGAAAGCGCTGATCCTAACGCTTAATTCGCTTTATATATATAAATTTTTCTTACAAAAGTCTTATATATGTTTCTTACAAACACAAAACAAATTCTCACACACACACTCAATGAATTCTCACACACACACTCAATGGAACTCTGTTCTACAAGGATTAGGAGTGTTAACCGCCGCTGAACCATCTTTATATCACTTATATACACAGACCTAGACCTAGTATCTCTACGTGATCAGACAGAAATGGAAACACTTTATCATATGGTAGTTTCCATTTCAATCGCACTCACAGTCATCTATCTTGACAGACACCTGATGACTCGCCTTCATCCTGTATCCTGGTTCCTTCCGTGGAATGTCTCTCTGTCCAGCCTTTCCTGCATCTTCAATACTTACCTTGAAGATCGATTTGGTAGGCATTGTCGTTGATATTCTTGATGATCTTGAAAGGACCGTGCATTCTTTGTATCAACTTTGATTTTCTTTCATTTGGAAACCGGTCTTTCCTTAGATGTATCCAAACTAAATCTCCTTTTTTGAAATTCATTTCTTTACGGCTTTTGTTTGCTTGTTCCGCATACTTCTTTTTCCTTTCTTCAATGTTTTCTCTTTCCTTTTCGTGCATATTCTTAACATATTCTACTTTCGTTTGTCCATCAATGCTTAATCTCTCACTCAAAGGTAAAGGCAATAGATCCAAAGGAGAGATGGGATTGAACCCATAAACAATTTAAAAAGGTGAAAACTTAGAAGCTGGATGCACGGAATGGTTATATGCAAATTCAACATGCGGCGAACAATCTTCCCAAGTCATAATATTTTCTTCTAACTAGAGCCCTAAGGAGAGTTGACAATGTTCTATTAACTACTTTAGTCTGACCATCAGTTTGTGGATGTCAAATAGTAGAGAACATTAATTTAGTTCCTACGTAGACCACAACGTTTTCCAAAAATAACTAAGGAACTTAGCATCACGATCAGAAACTATAGTCTTAGTCATTCCATGTAAACGCACAATCTCCTTAAAGAACAAGTTAACAACATTCTTAGCATCATCCGTTTTGTGACAAGGAATAAAATGTGCCATTTTAGAGAAGTCATCTACTACCACAAAGATAGAATCATGCCCTTGTCTAGTCCTAGGCAAACAAACAACAAAATCCATAGATATTTCATGCCACGGATGCAAAGGAATAGGGAGTGGAGTATACAAACTGTGAAGTTTTGTCTTATCCTAAGCGATTTTACAAGTTGGGCACCTAACACAATTCCTCTCAATGTCCCGTTTCATGTGCGGCCAATAAAAGTGCTCTTGCATGATATGCAACGTTTTGGCCACTCCAAAGTGTCCTATTAGTCCTCCTGCATGAGCTTCCTTGACAAAAAATTCTCTCAAAGAAGAGTTAGGAACAGACAAACGATTTTTCATAAAATAGAAATCCGTCATGTCTAAAGTATTTGCCAAAAGCAAACTTCTCAGTTGATGCATAAGCCTCCTCAAAATCACAATCATTAGCATAGAGAGACTTAATATGTTCAAAGCCAAGAAACTTAACTTCAAGAGTAGAGAGTAAAGAATACCTCCTTAATAATGCGTCGGCAACCACATTATACTTACTGTTCTTGTACTTGATGACATACGGAAATGTTTCTATAAATTCAAACCACTTGGCATGTCTTTTGTTACGTTTTTGCTGATCTTTTAGATGCTCTAGTGACTTATGATCAGTATGAATGACGAACTTCTTGGGCCACAAATAGTGCTGCCAAGGTTGGAGAGATCTCACAAGTGCATAAAGCTCATTTTCGTAAGTAGGATAGTTAAGCGTAGATCCTCCAAGCTTTTCACTAAAGAAAGCGATTCGCCTCTTGTCTTGCATAAGAACAGCTCCAATACCTAAACCTAAAGCATCACACTCAATCTCAAAAGTTTTAGTAAAGTCGGGTAAAGACAAAATAGGAGCATTATTAAGTTTCTCCTTCAAAGGTTCAAAAGCTTCTTCTTGTGGTAACTCCCATTTGAATCCAACATCCTTCTTGATTAATTCCGTGAGTGGTGCAGCCAAAGTGCTAAAGTCACGCACAAAACATCTATAAAACCCAGCCAGTCCATGGAAGCTACGGACTTCACTAGGTGATTAGGACTTGGCAACTCATTGATTGCTTTGACCTTTTCCTCATCCACTCTAACTCCATCTGCACTTACAACAAAACCTAAAAAGACAAGGTTATCCGTTCCAACAGTACACTTCTCAAAATAAGCATAGAGCTTCTCCTTTCTAAGCGTTTCCAAAACCAATCTAATGTTCTCTACATGATCTTCAAGGCTCTTGCTAAAGACTAGAATGTCATCGAAGTATACTACCACAAAAACACCTATAAACGATCTCAAGACATGATTCATTTACCGCATGAAAGTACTAGGTGCATTTGTTAATCCAAATGGCATAACTAACCACTCATATAGCCCTTGTTTCGTTTTAAATGCAGTTTTACACTCATCACCCTCCCATATCCTAATTTGATGATATCCGCTTTTCAAATCTACCTTAGAAAAGATTTTAGAACCACGCAACTCATCCTACATGTCATCTAGCCTAGGGATAGGGCGATACTTAACCGTAATGTTATCAATAGCACAGCAGTACACACACATCCGCCATTTGTTATCCTTTTTGAGCACAAGGAGAACCGGTACAACACATGGACTCATGCTTTCTCTAATGAGTCCCATCTCCAAAAGCTCATTTACTTGTTTATCAAGCTTTGTGGTCTCCATTGGGTTGGTTCTATAAGTGGGGTTGTTGGGCAAAGTAGCTCCGGGTATGAAGTCAATTTGATGTTCAATGCCTCTAATGGGTGGAAGACCCTGAGAACTTTCTTCCGGGAATAATCTGCATAGTCCTGCAAGAGTTTAACAATAATTCTCGGAAGTTCCGGCCTTAAATTATCCAAAGTTAGTAAACTCTCTTTAATCATAATCAAAGCATTAGATTTAGTACTCCCTTTGGATTGATCATTTGAAGGTGGAGTAGTAGAGGCGGATGTATCCTTTTGCCTCATCAAAATCTGATCCAAATACACCTGATGTTAAGTCATTGGAATGAGAGTGATCTTCTTGCCGTTAAGCTCAAGACTATGTCTATTTCTGAACCCATCATGAACAACACGGCGATCAGATTTCCAAGGGCGTCCAAGAAGAATGTGACAAGCTTTCATTGGTAAAACATCACAAAGGACCTCATCCTTGTACTTTCCAATGAAAATGGGCACTCGAACTTGCTTCTTAACCAACATTTCTCCTTCATCATTCAACCATTGTAGCTTATAAGGTCGTGGGTGTGCTAACTCCTTAAGATTCAGCCATATGTAGAAGCTCCTAAAGATCCTCATAGTCACTGATCTCCAAAAGGTGTATCAGCTCACGATTAAGCCCTCCCAAAAATCTTGACATGGTTGCCTCACTACTTTCTTTAACATCAGCCCGCAACATCAATGTCTCAAATTCTTGGTAATATTCTTCTACAGTTTTAGACCCTTGAGTCAAATTTCTCAACCTCATGTGCAACTCTCTATGATAGTCGCTGGGAATAAACCTCTTCTGGAGTAGTTCCTTCATCTTCTTCCAACTATGGATGGGAAGCTCGTTGTTCTTCTTTCGTGTTGTCACAAGTTGATCCCACCAACTAAGAGCATAATCATAGAACTACGTGGCTGCATAACGGACCTTGATGACCTCTGAATAATATTGACAATCGAACACAAGTTCTATCTTCTTCTCCCACTCAATATATGCATCCGGATCACTCTTACTGGAAAAAGTTTAAGACCATTAGGAGCATGGTTTTGTTGATTTGTATTAGTTCTGACTCCCCTCCTACTTAGGAGCATGGTTTTGTTGATTTGTATTAGTTGAGTTTAAGACCATTAGGAGCATGGTTTTGTTGATTTGTATTACTTGAGTTTAAGACCATTAGGAGCATGGTTTTGTTGATTTGTATTAGTTCTGACTCCCCTCCTACTTATTGAGATAAATAGGTTAAGTGTGAGTCAAGGAAGCTCTACTTGAGCTGCAAGAAAGACTCACGTGTAACCAATGGTTCAATAAGGTTGTGTGTAACCAAACACATGTATTTATTCAAAATAATGTGTGTAGCCAAACACACTCTCTTCTGAGCCTTATCCAATCGTTCGAAGAAAGTCAAAGTCACGTGTGGACATAGGAAGGAGATACAACCATTATGTGCAGTCACTGCCAACCTCGTGATCAATGAAGACATAATATTTCCTCTAATAGAAGAGTCATGTGAATTTTGTTGTGCCAGTAATATTCGTCACTTTATTTTGTGTAAACCCTAGGAGGGTCACGTGTATATATATTTACTCATGTAAATCAGATCAAAGTAAGAGACAATAAAATCTCTCTCTTCACAATCTCTCTCGGTTCCAACTCTCTTTCTCTACCGAAACTCTGTCAAACTCTCTTCAACCTCTTTAATCCGCAAATCTCCTTATTTTCTGTGAAATCTTATATGGTATCAGAGCCTGGTTCATCCTAGGCCAATCTTTATTCTCTCTAAAGGTCCCATGATATAGCTATTCGGAGGAAAACTCCATTGTTTTTCTTGAAGCTTTTCTTTGTCCAACGGGTAATAGAGTGCTTTATCTATCTACGATGGATAATCTGAAGTTTATGGGTGTCCATGTGACTCTTAAGGGTGCCAAATACCTCTTATGGTCAAGGACAATCACAAGTGTTTTGAAAAGCCGAGGGCTTTGGGCTCATATTGAAGACGAAGTTTCAAAGAAGAAGGCAAAGGAAAAGGAAGATGGGGTGGGCGCGTCAATTGGAGCTGGTGAAGATGAAGACAAGTGGGTTCAAGATGACCATATTGCTCTTGTCATTCTCCAAAGCTCACTTGATCCGTCCATCCATGAAGTCTTCTCCCATTGTGAGAGTGCTAAGGAGCTATGGGATGCTCTGAAGAAGGCGTATGGAAATTTGTCCAACCTTAACCGTGAGTATGAGGTCAAGAAGGCGCTCAGCAACCTCAAGCAAGAAGGGATGGAGTTTACTCAATGGTTTGGGAAGTATAGGTCCTATTGGGCAGAAGTTGAGATGCTAAGGCCATCCACGGCAGATTCAATGGTGATTAAGGAGCGGCTTGAACAAGACAAGGTGTTTGGTATGATGCTGAACTTGGATCCAACATATGGAGACATGATTTGTCATCTCTTGAGGCAAGAGAAGCTCCCTAACTTGGATGAAGCTTGCGGGTTTGTCCAAAGAGAAATAGGTTCCTGAAACCTCATTGCTGGGAAGGGGGAGCTTAGCTTGGCTAATAAAGCATCTTATCGCCATGATGACAAGAAGGTGTTTGTAAGTGAGCATTGCAAGCGCAAAGGACACACCAAGGATCGTTTCTGGACTCTCCATCCGCAGCTCAAGCCAAGCAAGCAAAAGGCCAATGTAGCAAGTGAAGAAGCCTCGGCTCAAGCAAGCACTACAACAAACCCGGCTGAAGGCAATGCAATGGTGGCGGTTCAAGAGGACTTTGTGAGGAAGGCTGACCTTGAGGAGCTTATAAAATCCATCAGGGCTCTCAAGGAGTCCGGTAACTCTTTTCATGTGTCCAAAATCTCATAACCTTTTGTAGTAGATTCGGGTGCAACCCATCATATGATTAGTAATGCTAAGTTGCTCACTAATTTAAAACCGGCACAAGGGTGTGTTAACATAGCTAATGGTAAAAAGGTTCCCATTAAAGGAATAGGTGAACTTAGACTATTTGATCAAGAACCTAAAGCATTCTATATGTTGGAATTTAAATTAAACCTCTTAAGTGTTCATAAGGCCGTTTGTGATTTGAAATGTAAAGCTATTGTTGATTCTAACTCAGTTCAATTTCAGGATATTAAAGAGTGGAATGATACTTGGAAGTGGAGTTAGCAAGGATGGACTATACTTGCTAAAAGATGCCGAGAATAGTCCAAATCTATCTTTCAATTCATGTTTATCTAGTTCCGTTATATCTAGTAGTTTAAGTAAGTTGTGGCATGCTCGGTTAGGAAATCCACATTTTTGTGCTTTAAGTCTTTTATTGCCTATTGTTGTGTTCAAAAATGACAATGTGAGGCTTGTATACTTGGGAAACATTTTAAATCGGTGTTTCCAAAGTCTTCAACCATTTATGAAAACTGTTTTGATTTAGTTCATTTGGATGTATGGTTATCTCCTTGTGTTTCTAGAGAAAACCATAAGTATTTTGTTACATTTGTTGTTGAAAAGTCCAAATTCACTTGGGTAACTTTGATGCATAGTAAAGATAAAGTTATGGAAGCCTTCACTAAGTTTCAAACTTATGTCTTCAACGAATATAGTGCAAGGTGAAAATACTAAGGACTGCTAATGGAGGAGAATACACAAGTCATGCCTTCAAAACTTTACTTGCAAAACACGGAATTATACACCAAACTAAATGTCCATACACTCCTCAACAAAATGGAGTGGAGGAAAGAAAGAATCGAGACCTCATGGAAGTAGCTAGATCCATGACGTTTCACAACAAGGTTCCAAAACGGTTTTGGAGTGATGCGGTGGTCTCGGCATGCTACTTGATCAACCGCATTCCAACCAAAGTGCTAAATGATAAGTCAGCATTTCAGGTATTGAGTAAAAGCAAACCTTCCATTGATCATTTACGTGTGTGTTGGGTGTGTTTGCTTTGTTCATGTTCTATGGCCAAGAGTATCAAAGGAATGTTCATGGCTATTCAATCAATCAAAAGGGATACATATGCTATATATCGGATACAAGAAGGGTCATTGTGTCTAGAGAAGTGAAGTTCATGGAGGGAACCAGGTTCTATGAGAAACAAGAATGGTCTGACCTTCAAGAACTCTCATGTGATGAATCTGATCGTGCACAGAGTCTAAGAATGATCCTTGAGAAAATGGGAATTGGAACACAAGATTGATTGATGACCGGATTGCAAACACCAACCGGATCGCATATACCACATGTACCGCCACCATCCGGATGGCCGGATTCAACCAAATCACACGAAACACAGCCAGCTAATTTGCATGAACAGTCTGAATCGGTTGGATCGCTTGAATCACCCGTACCAACCGAACCATCAACTCATGACGCACAATCCGTTGAGCAAATTGATGATCAATCCGTTGAGCATCTTGAAGAAGAAGCAACCGAACCAGAACGAAGCTCCAACATGGATGTACCAGCCACACAAGGTTTGAGGAGAAGTCAAAGAGTGAGAAGAGACCCCTCAAATTGGGTTAATACTCGGGTCTACTTCAACAATGTGGCTGAGGACATCCAACTCAAGTTATATGTGAACTAGTGAACATTCCGGAGGAGCATCAAGCATTCATCACCCAACTTGACCAGAACTTTGTACCACAAACTTATGACGAAGCAAAAGAGCACAAGGTGTGGCGTGATGCAGTTGCTAATGAGCATAGTGCTATGGTTTGGAACCACACTTGGGATGAAGCTGAATTACCACTAGGGAAGAAAGCAATGACTTCAAGATGGATCTTCACAATCAAGTACAATAGTGATGGTACCATTGAAAGACACAAATCCAGATTGGTTGCAAGAGGCTTCACCCAGAGAGGACTATCATGAAAAGTTTGCTCCGGTTGCTAAACTCCATATGGTACGTGTTGTGTTATCCTTAGCTACTAATCTTGATTGGGAATTGTGGCAGATGGATGTCAAGAATGCATTCTTGCAAGGGGAACTTGAAGATGAAGTGTATATGTATCCACCGATGGGATTGGAGCAAATAGTGCAACCTGGAAATGTCTTGCAATTAAGGAAAGAAATCTATGGTCCCAAGCAATCACCAAGTGCTTGGTATCACAAGCTAAACCATACGCTCCGAGATCATGGATTCCGTAAGTCTTAAGCTGATCACACATTGTTCTCATTTCAAAGTGAGAAAGGTATAGTAGTCCTTCTAGTATACGTTGATGATATTATCATCACCGGTAATGACAAAGAAGGCATCAAAGGTATTAAAGAAAACCTTAACTCCGTATTTGAAATTATGGATTTATGTGAAATCAAGTATTTCCATGGGATTGAGATATGTCGTTCTAAGGATGGCATATTCCTCTCTCAAAGGAAATATACACTTGATCTTTTGCGTGAGTGTGATGTAGGATCTAGGAAAGCCTCCACACCCCTGGAAGATACCTACAAAGCAACGTGCAAGGGAGAGAAAGATGAAGAACCATTTGAAAACATAAGCCAATACCGGAAGATGGTTGGGAAGTTGATATATCTCACAATCACAAGACTAGATATATGCTTTGTCGTCAACCAAGTAAGCCAACACATGCAAGCTCCAAAATTGTGTCATTGGGCAATGGTGGATCGGATACTTAGGTATCTAAAAGGCACTCTGGAACAAGGCATATGGATGGGTCGAAATGAAAGCACAACACTTGTGGGGTATTGTGATGCGGATTGGGCTGGTGATAGACAAGAGCGCAAGTCCACAACCGGATATTGCACATTCCTTGGAGGCAATCTTGTGACTTGGAAGAGCAAGAAACAAAAGGTAGTATCATGTTCAAGTGCGGAGGCCGAATATAGAGCAATGAGGAAGCTTACGGATGAACTCATATGGATGAAGCAATTGCTCAAGGACTTTGGAGTAGAAACTCAAGAACCAATTACTAGGCATTGTGACAACCAAGGACATTGAGGTGGATTGTCATCAGGTTCGAGAGAAGGTGGAACAAGCGATAATTCTACCATGTTACATACGAAGCTCGGATAAATCTCCCGACATTTTCACTAAGGCAGTAACCACAAAGGTTTTTGAATTCATATCATCGAAACTTGGGCTAATGGAGATGCCCAAACCATGACAATGATCCATACTCTTTTGGCCTTAGTCGGTTTTTTCCCTCTTGGGTTTTCCACAAAGGAGTTTTTAATGAGGTGGGGAGTTACAACCTTCAATCTTGATCCCTAAAAAATCATGTTATGGATTTAAGATTGAGGAGAAGTATTGAGATAAATAGGTTAAGTGTGAGTCAAGGAAGCTCAACTTGAGCTGCAATCAAGACTCACAAGTAACCAATGGTGGAATAAGGTTGTGTGTAACCAAACACATGTATTTATTCAAAATAATGTGTGTAGCCAAACACACTCTCTTCTCAGCCTTATCCAACCGTTGGAAGCAAGTCAAAGTCACGTGTGGACTAACAACCGTTATGTTCAGTCACTCTCAACCTCGGGATCAATGAACACCAAATCTTTCCTCTTATAGAATAGTCACGTGAATTTTGTTTTGCCAATAATATTTATTCATTTTTATTGTGTGTAAACCCTAGGAGAGTCACGTGTATATATATGTACTCATGTAAATCAGATCAAAGTAAGAGACAATAAAATCTTTCTCTTCATAATCTCTCTCGGTTCCAACTCTCTTTCTCTACCAAAACTTTCTCAGACTCTCTTCAATCTCTTTAATCCGCAAATCTCTTTATTTTCTTTAAAATCTTATACTACTACGAATGCTATGTATAGAACGCTCACTTCCATAATAATCCGTGGAGACGGCCTCATTCTCCAAATCATCTTGCTCAACATCCGGTAAGGACTTTTCTCTAGTGTCCTTTCGCCTAGCCTCTCTTTTTCACGTCTTTGGTATGGAATGGTACATTGCTCTCTTCTAAAGTCATCAAACATCTGATGCATGATGGTCTTTAAATTAGTCGTGACAGCTTCAATCAATAGATTGTTGTTTGGAGCGATGTCGTCGGTCTCATTTTCCGCCATTTTCTGCAACACAAGAAGCGAGAATGCGAGTAGTCTTGCTTGAGGAGGTTCTGATACCACTTGATATGATCCTAAGGACGATTAGAATCAAGCCAGAACGCACTCAAGCCGTAATAGACGAAACACGAGACGCACTTGTTGGATGGAAGTTGAAAAGGCGTGTCTTAAGGAATTTGTAGATGGGTTTTCTGGTGGTTAGTGATGTCATGGAGCCAAGCTATGATGAGACTTGACTCAAATAAACCACAAATGAACGATGGAAACGATTTGATGGCAGCGGAATGAAATGGAAGTTGAATGGTCGGAATAGGATGAGTATGAATAGAGATGGATTGAGTCGAACTACCAAGAGTTGTGTAAGACTCTTAGTCTTCAAATCTCGCTAATATTCTGGGTCTTACACACCAAAGAACTAGCAAGTTAGAGGAGAACCTCAATGATCAAACCCGTTAAAGTTTATTAGAAAATAAAAGAAAGTTTGATGAAGATTACAACTTGAGATACAAGAGTTTATATAGCCAAAATAATGGACGGTGCCATTAAAGGATGGGGCGTGCCATTAAGGCCATTGACCAATTTAAAAACATAATTAAAGACATGAAAGCCCATTCTTGTAACTTGGACGGAATAATTCTTCTCTTCACTTCTTCACCGGGTTTTAATTAGCTTTTATAATGCATTGTATAAAACATGCTAAAAACATGTTATGAGCACGTTGTCAATGGGGTTGTAGTGTAGATTGTGTGTTAACAAGTCTCATTAAAACCCTTGAGCTAGAAAACCCAATGAGACAAAACTAGCAACAAGGAAAAGAGTGCAAGAAGACACACCTCCCATTGACAACCCTTAGTCAGCTTGAATCACAACCATTGTGGTCGGATAAGCCATAAGACTAAGGTTGCTTTTGGCTTGTAGTAGCGATGTGCTAACAGCCTTCTCAAGTATCTTTGATTTAGCTCGACTAATAGGTCCGCTTGGCAGCTCCAATGCTTGTTGCGCTTTCTCTGGTTCAAGCTCCAAGTCATCATCTTGTGCCGGTTCATGCTGCTACTCCATTATCATATCACTTAAGTTAACTAAACAAGTGGTGAAACACATGAGTCAATAACAAAAGAGTTAGACGGTTTTTGAGAATATAAATGCAAGTTCAACATTCTCTATAAACTTAAGGTTACCAAACAAGTGGTGAGAAGCACATGAGTCAATAACAAATGGTGAGAAAGAGATGAGTCAATAACAAGAGAGTTAGATGGTTTTTGAAAGTATAAGGTTACTAGTTGAACGTTCTTTATTACCTTAAGGTTGCTAGACAAGTGGTGAGAAACACATGAGTAAATAAAAGAGAGTTAGACGGTTTTTGAGAGTATAAGTGCTAGTTCAATGTTCTCGATCAACTTAAGGTTACTAAACAAGTGGTGAGAAGCACCTGAGNAGTCAATAACAAGAGAGTTAGACGATTTCTGAGAGTATAAGTGCTAGTTCAACCTTCTCTATCAACTTAAGGTTATTAAGCAAGTGGTAAGAAGCACATGAGTCAATAACAAGAGAGTTTGACGGTTATTGAGAGTATAAGTGTTAGTTCAACGTTCTCTATCAACTTAAGGTTACTAAGCAAGTAGTGAGAAGCACATAAGTCAATAACAAGAGAGTTAGACGGTTTTAGAGAGTATAAGTGCTAGTTCAATGTACTCTATCAACTTACGGTTACTAGTGGTGAGAAGCACATTTGTGTTAACAAGAAGAGAGTTAGACTGTTTTTGAGAGTCTAAGTGCTAGTTCAACGTTCTCTATCAACTTAAGATTACTAAAGAAGTGGTGAGAAGCACATTAGTAAATAACAAGAGAGTTACACGGTTTTGGAAAGTATAAGTGCTAGTTCAACGTTCTCTATGAACTTAAGGTTACTAAGCAAGTGTTGAGAAGCACATGAGTCAATAACAAGAGAGTTAGTCGGTTTTTGAGAGTATAAGTGCTAGTTCGACGTTCTCTATCAACTTAAGGTTACTTATCAAGTGGTGAGAAGCACATCAGTCAATAACAAGAGAGTTAAAAGGTTTTTGAGAGTATAAGTGCAAGTTCAATGTTCTCTATCAACTTAAGGTTACTAAATAAGTAGTGATAATTACATAAGTTAATAAAAAGAGAGTTAGGCGGCTTCGGAGAGTATCAGTGCTAGTTCAACGTTCTCTATACCCTTAAGATTACTAAACAAGTGGTAAGAAGCACATGAGTCAATAACAAGAGAGTTAGACGGTTATTGAGAGTATAAGTGCTAGTTCAACGTTCTGTATCAACCTAAGGTTACTAGAAAAGTGGTGAGAAGCACATGAGTCAATAACAATAGAGTTAGCCGGCTTTTGAGAGTATAAGTGCTAGTTCAACGTTCTCTATCAACCTAAGGTTACTAAACAAGTGGTGAGAAGCACATAAGTTATTAACAAGAGAGTTAGACGGTTTTTGAGAGTATAATTGCTAGTTCAACGTTCTCTATCAACTTAAGGTTACTAGACAAGTTGTCAGAAGCACATGAGTCAATAACAAGAGTGTTAGACGGTTTTTGATAGTATAAGTTCTCGTTCAACGTTCTCCATCAACTTAAGGCTACTAAACAAGTGGTCAGAAGCACATGAGTGAATAACAAGAGAGTTAGATGGTTTTTGAGAGTATAAGTGCTAATTCAACGTTCTTTACGAACTTAAGGTTACTTAACAAGTGGTGAGAAGCATGTTTGTCAATAACAAGAGAGTTACATGGTTTATGAGAGTATAAGTGCTAGTTCAACGTTCTCGATCAATGTAAGGTTACTAAATAAGTGGTGAGAAGCATGTTAGTCAATAACAAGAGAGTTAGATGCTTTGTGAGAGTATAAGTGCTAGTTGAACGTTCTCTATCAACTTGAGGTTACTAAACAATTACTGAGAAGCATGTTAGTCAATAACAAGAGAGTTAGACGGTTTGTGAGAGTATGAGTGCTAGTTCAACGTTCTCTATGAACTTAATGTTACTAAACAAGTGGTGAGAAGCATGTTAGTCAATAACAAGAGAGTTACATGGTTTGTGAGAGTATAAGTGCTAGTTCAACGTTCTCTATAACCTTAAGGCTACTAAACAAGTGGTGAGAAGCACGTTAGTTAACAAGAACAGAGTTACATCGTTTGTGAGAGTATAAGTGCTAGTTCAACGTTCTCTATCATCTTAAGGGTACTAAGAAAGTGGTGAGAAGCACATGAGTCAATAAGAAGAGAGTTAGACGGTTTTTGACAGTATAAATGCTAGTTCAACGTTCTCTATCAACTTAAGGTTACTAAACAAGTCGTGAGAAGCATGTTATTCAATAACAACAGAGTTACATGGTTTGTGATAGTATAAGTGCTAGTTCAACGTTCTCTATCAACAAAAGGTTACTCAACAATACGTGAGAAGCACATGAGTCAATAACAAGAGACTTAGACGGTTTTGAGAGTATAATTGCTGTTTCAACGTTCTCTATCAACTTAAGGTTACTAAACAAGTGGTGAGAAGCTTGTTAGTCAATAACAAGAGAGTTAGACGGTCTGTGAGAGTATAAGTGCTAGTTCAACGTTCTCTATCAACTTAAGGTTACTAAACAAGTGGTGAGAAGCATGTTAGTCAATAACAAGAGAGTTAGACGGTTTGTGAGAGTATGAGTGCTAGTTCAACGTTCTCTATTGTTAGAATTTGCGGAATATAAGTAAGGAGAATGAGACATTTGGAGAATAGAGATTGAGAAATTTAGTAACCAAGAGATTGACAAAATTAGTGACAAGATTTCGGAGTATTTTTGCCATAAGGCCGAGAAGGAGAATATTGAAGAAGTTTATTTTATTGCTTCATGATTCATTCGGTATACAAGGATTGTCTATTTATAGACATACAACAATGTGAATAACAATTAAAATCTGGCCACACAAAGGAGAGGTGGAGCGTCCTCATTTTGGGATTGACGAAAAGAGGAGAGTGACAACACTTCCTTCTCGTTCTTGCCCAAAAGGAGTCACGTGTGGCTTCCATCTCCAACGGTCGGATGTGGTTTCAAGTGAAGAAAGTCTCCAACGGTCATGAGGTGCTTCTAGATGGTATTTATGTTGATTCAAGTTTGGCGCCGAGTTGACTTGTGTGGACTTTCTTGATTGTTCACACTTTGTACAAAACTCACAAAACCTTCTTGGATGTGCAAGTTTTGTAAAAATCCCATAAAATCTCTTTCTTTATTGTAGACTTGTTTGAGCCATCCCCGGGTTTCTTTCGTTTTTGTTCATTTCTTGTACAAACCCCGGAAATAATCATTTTGATTATTGTACAAAACTTGTATAAACTAACACTCCCCCTCAAGCTTGACTCCGCAATGTAATTCATTAGGGTTAAGCTCGAAAGTTTTAACTCACCACCTCATTAAAAACCTTAGTGGAAAACCCATTGGGACAAAACCAACTAAGGAAAAAAGAGTATATATCATATTTACGGTTTAGACTTAGATCATAGTCTATGTCCCTCCATTTGGCTCTTCGGCCATTGATTTGGCCTCAATGCATCAATACTCCCCCTCAAGCTTGGTCTTCAAGTCTCATCAAACGCCAAGCTTGGAAGTGATACACGTTGAGAGGCTCCCCCTTTTGGTCAACACTACATTTGGAACCATCTTCAATACACCCAACTTTGACTTTTCCTTAGCTTAAGCTCTTTGGTATGTCATATCATGGATCATAATGTCCTGGATAATACTCACAGGAAACACATAACATTAGTCTACTAGATGATGTCCCGTGCTATGCACGGGTTAGGTAATATTTGTTTGT
>OVBA01005955.1:0-18306 GCA_900406435.1 Lepidium aucheri
CACACCTCACTTTTTTGAAATTGAAAGTTGGTCAGACTTTTCAACATGTCACTGCAAGGCTTTGGAAGCCTCTAATGTCAAAAAAGTAGAGAACTCATGGAAATTGACATGTTACTCTTTGATGAAAATGTATATTAATTTCCATAATAAACGTACAATGAACAACTCAGATACAACATGTATTTCTAAATATTAGCTTCTATTTTATATACTGTTAAACTAAACTTTTTCTACAAAATAAACGTGTATTAACTATATATCTATCATATAACATCGATTTTTTCATATATTTATAACTTAATTCACAGTGATATAAATTCCGCCTGAAGGGCAGGTCACCAACTAGTATATATTAAATGGATATAAAAATTTCATATCCACAAGTTCTTGACTCGAATTAATATTACTTGTAATCGATCAGAAGACCTAAATAGCCAGACATAGGATTCATCTTGGACTGGTTCAAATAGAGAAATTTTTCAGGTCTTATTTTATTGATTAACGACTCAAATAGAGTGTGCATTAAATTTGTCTTTTCAATGTCGTCTCTTTTTATTTTATTTTATTTGCTGGTCAAATATGAGTTGTACAAAAAACAATGGACGGTGCGATTCTCTAATAGAATAATCAAGCTAATTCTTTGGAGTGTACTCATCTTAATATTTTTATTATTTGGCTTGTTGTTATCAATAAAAAAGAAAAATTGCAAAAACTTCTTTTTTGTGTGTGTCAAATATTTGCTTTAGATTACAAAACTTTCGTTATATACTTTTTGTAGACATCTTAAATCTTCTAACACTTGTCATAATTATATTTAGGTGATTATATGAAATAGTCAAATAAGGTAATCGTCTCCATCTGGAAACAGTTAACAGTTTTTTTATTTTATTTTGCACGAGCTGCTAAGTAGCTTCCTCTTTGTCGTTTAGTGTAATTGAAAGAGATTGTTGCTTCATTGACTTCAACTTGAATTTGGGCTTCGTAACACCTTGGCCCATTGACAAAGTTACTCTGAGAAAGTTCTTTCATTGATGTCCTATAAAAGTCTTGTTACCAATGTAAATTGCTTTGTGGTTTTGAAGCTAATCTTGTATTTACCTTTTTTAATGATTAATCTGCGTTAAGTTTTGTTCTAACCAAGATCGAATTTCGAACTCAAACTTAACTCTAGGTATAAAATCTGATATCCGTAACTTGAACGGAAACTAACCCAAATCCAAACCGAATCAGACAAGATATTCAAGTCTTAAGTTTACATAACCAAACCGAATCAAAAACCAAATAGGTACATGATGTACTATTTTTGTATGTTTATATGAATTTATATATAAATACCAAAAACCGATTTATACCCGAACCGAACATGAAAAGTGGAAATATCTAAATGGGTCGAAAAGTGCAAAATGAGCAGGTCCACTCAATCTTACTCCTTCCATTTCGCAAAGTGTGTCATTCTAAAAGAAAAAAAATGTTTTACAAAGAGTCATTCTACAATTTCGATGTACCTTTTAACAAAAAAAATTCCAATTTTAACCTCCGATCAATTTTTTTAACAGGGAATCTAACTAATCATTACCTTTAATCCATAGGAGCATAAATGACTTTGTATTTTGTTTCTTAACTTGTGTGAAAAAACCTAGAATGACACCATTGTAGAAACAGATGGAGTAATATTCATCTCATGGGTTTAGGTTTGGTGACAAAAGTGATCCGGAAGAGATATAAAGTGTTGTTTTGTCTCTTTAGTGACTGAAACCTTAAAAACACAAAAGAAATAGAAAGCAGTTATAACAACACTTTCTTCTACTTTTGTGTCTTCATTCATTTACACACATCATCCATCCCATAAGTTGTATCTAGTGCTCTGTTTGCAAAATTTAAATCTTCTTGAGCTTCGAGAAGGTTCCAGACTCTGAGAAGTAAGTGCTTTGAGTCCCACTTCCTAATCCTAAAGCCTGAGGATTGCACAGTTCTATTCCCTGTCATCAATTGAAGGTTCTCAAGTTAGACAGTGGACGCAAATGGGATCAGGAAAGATGAAACTTTTGAAAGGATCAAATCAACTGTTTGTACCTGCACAGGAGTGAAAGCGAGGCTTGATGTCAAACCGGAAGTAGTCGCACCACCTGCATACTGTCTTTCTTTGAGCCTGAAAAAGTTATTGATAAACAGTTTACAATGAGGACATAGAGGAGATATGATTAAAGAACAGGGAAAGATCATTGAAGATTAATCTACATGGTAATAATCACAGGAGAATTGGAGGAGCACTTACTTTTTGGCGACCTTAGCATTGAGTTTCAGCTTGCTCGGAACACTGGAAACACGCAGTCTTTTGCTCCCAGCCTGGCCAAGCATCCCATAGCCTTCACCTAGTCCATCACCTATCATCATGAAGAGCAGATATTAGACTAAATGCCTTAAAAAAGGCCATTGACAAGTAGAAGTACAAGATAACTTACCGAGGGAGCTCTCTTCAGGTGTACCAAACGCCATCCTGTTGGCCAGCTTCCGCATATCTGTCACTGCATACCTGGTTTAGAGAGAAAGGTAAGAATGCAGCAGATAATAGAATTCCCTTTACAGTCATTTAGGTTTTAGTGTAGGATGAAAAGGATACCTTTCTTTCATTTTCCTTTGACGCCGACCACCTCTTTTTTTCTTAGGCTCAGAGTCTGGAACAGGGAGTGGCTTAGGTTGCCTTGCAGGAGGAGGTTCTTGCCACTTCTCAATCTTCTTACGGATTTCGTCCCTGAAAGCTTTTCCATTTGTTCCTGATGGGTCTCCTCGAGTAGCATCAACTCTTGCTGCCAAAGAAGATTTTGCAGCCAAAAGCCTACCAGCACGTGCCCGAAGTCCAGGAGGCGTGCTTTGGAATATCTCTGTCTGCTCTAGATAACCTATACGGGACTGAGATGTTGCGCTAGAGAACCCAGCAAGATTCTTCCTCTTGTGGCCTAGAATTTGAACATTACATGCAGGCATTTTAGCAAGTGCTGACAACCCTCCCGCAGTCCCCATGAGCTTGGCTGCAACAGCACTCCCAACAATGGCAGAAAGATTTGGTGCAATAGATCCCATCTTACTTTCAACAAAGTCAAGGACCTTCTTACGTGCAGAATCAAGATCTAGAGCCCGATCACAAGCCTCTAAAGTCTTTTTCAGGACATCCTCTGGCAGTGGGTTCCCTTTCGTGGTTAAAGCAGTAACTGAAACAACCATGATAATAGCAGATGGAAGAAGGCCTTCAAGATCAACAAGTGTTAAATCCGTCTCATTGGCAATTTTTTTCACAACACGAGCATAATCAATGGGGTGATGCACCAGCGACTCAAGCTCTTGGAATTTAAGTCTGTACTTGTCACGGATAAAGTTGTGGACGATGGCAATTTCATTCTCAATATCAACTGAGAGCTGATTGCAATCCACGATTAGCTTGTACTCAGGATCATCTTCTAATACTGTTCCTTTCTCTGCTTCATCAGAATCCTTTCTTAAAGCCTCTTCCACTTTGTGCATTATATCAATATATCTCTGACTTCTCTGTAGCTTAGAAACACTATCAAGATCATCATAATTAAGTGATTCTAAATCTGCCATGTCCATGTCAATATCTTCTTCATCCTTTCCACCATCATTATCACTTGCGTCCTGAATATAGGTAAGCAAGAAAACTACAATTATAACCATATTCTCCTCAAGTAAAATTGACTCAAGTACTATATCAATATATAAAGCGAAATATAGATAGTAATTGATTTGTTTGGAACACTCACCAAATCTGCTTCATTATCAGATAAATCGTCTAGGTCAGCAAGAAAAGAATCCTCAAGAGTTGCCTACAACAAATCCAACACATTTAGTTAGCAATTTCAATCTTACAACAAAGATAATCATGTTCATATAACACTATAGTTTGCACAAAGGATTAAACAACGAGAAAGAATAGAACAATTATCTAACAACTCGTAAACCCTAAAATAAAATCTGAAAATTTGACAAAGACGAACCAAATCAAACTTGAAATAACATCTCTCGAATATAATGAAATTAAGTAAGAGAGAGGGTGCATAAATTTCGAAGAACAGCGCAGAAGATAGAATTGCTAAACACTGAAAAGAATGAAACGCTTACCATGTCTTCTACGTCGAACGCAAAAGCTTCGTGTTAATCCTGCGAGTTATACAAAATCAAACGGTTGTTTCAGAAACCCTAATTTATACGAAAAGCTTAGAATGCTAAAATTTAATCCACGAGGAAAATCAAAGGCACCTATATCGGAGAAGAAAATCCAAATTCGACAAGAAATTGGAGAGCGATTAGTTTTCTCTGGAAGCGAATCTCAACGTGAAAATTCTTCTCTAATCGAATCTCAACGTCGGCTTCAAATTGGGCCTATTTTGATGGGCCTTTCTTGTACCGATGGGCTTTTCTTATAACTACCTTAAAATTGGGCCTACTTATTTAGGCCAATTTTGATGGGCCTTTCTTAGCATTTGTGCTTCAACATACCCTTTCAATATTTAGCTACCATTTTTGTAAAAGTATCATGTTCCCTACAAAAAGGATAACGTTTTGAGGTTACGGAATCGAGGATTGTAAAAAACATTATTTAATGGGAACGTTAAGAGTTATATAACCAAGAAATTCAAATAATTTAGACAAATTTTGTCAGTTTCTTTGCAGTAATTCTGAAGATGTTACCCGTGAGAGATATTGTCAGTGAAGTCACATTCGAGCAATTATTATGACCAATCCAATCTCTTCTAAGGTTTCTTCCAACCACCAGTAAGATCCTTTGGGCAATAAAAAGAGTTTCTTTCTTGTTGTCAATCTCTCTGCTTCTGGTTTTTGGAGGAGAATTCACAATAATGGAGGATGAAGATAGGATTGAAGAAGCAAGCAGCAATAATAGTCTAAGACGTGTTGGTACTGGAAGCAGTGACCGGAGATGGGTTGATGGAAGTGAAGTCGACTCTGAAACGCCGCCTTTTATGGAAATTCGAGATAGAGATTATAGTTTTGGGAATTTGAGGAGAAGATTAATGAAAAAGCCTAAACGAGCTGATTCTCTTGATGTTGAAGCTATGGAAATTGCAGGTGCTCATGGTCATCATCTCAAGGTTAAACCCATGAATCAAGTTTTGATTTTTATTAGTGCCTAAGTGGTGTTTGTGGTGTTGACATAATCCAATTTCTTTTGTTGTAATGGAAAAATGGAACTTTGTTTTTTAGGAGTTATCACTTTTGGGTACAATTGGGATAGCGTTTCAGACGTTAGGTGTTGTTTATGGTGACATGGGAACAAGTCCTTTGTATGTGTTCAGTGATGTCTTCAGTAAAGTCCCTATAAGATCAGAAATTGATGTTCTTGGAGCCTTGTCTCTTGTAATCTACACCATTGCTGTGATTCCTTTGGCAAAGTATGTCTTTGTAGTCCTTAAAGCCAACGACAATGGTGAAGGTAACTGTCCCAAACCAATGTTTTTGTAAAGTGATGTTTATGTGCTTTCTAAATTCTTTGTGTGTGTCTGTGTATGAGTGCAGGAGGGACATTTGCTTTGTATTCGCTTATTTGTAGGTATGCAAAGGTAAATAAGCTGCCAAATCAACAACCTGCAGATGAACAGATCTCAAGTTTTAGGCTTAAACTTCCAACTCCTGAGTTGGAACGAGCTCTGGGCATTAAAGAAGCATTGGAAACAAAAGGGTATTTAAAAACTCTTCTTCTGCTCTTAGTTTTAATGGGAACTTCCATGATTATTGGCGATGGAATTCTAACACCAGCTATGTCAGGTGAGTCTGATTTGTGTTGTACTTTTTTGCAAGAGAATATCCCATAAGATTTGGTACTATGTAACTTTTCGAATCATTTACTTGGAATTAAGATTTGATCTTCCTCTTGATTCATATGCAGTTATGTCTGCAATGAGTGGTCTCCAAGGTGAAGTTAAAGGATTTGGAACAGGTGGGTATCACAATGACATGATTTCTCTCTGTATGTCTCAGCAAGTTTGTCTTGATGTCATTTTGATCTTCATGTGTATTGTTATCAGATGCATTGGTTATGTCTTCGATTGCAATTCTCATAGCTTTGTTCAGCATACAACGGTTTGGGACGGGTAAAGTGGGTTTCCTATTTGCTCCAGTTCTCGCGCTTTGGTTCTTCTCTCTTGGTTCTATTGGAATCTATAATCTGTTGAAGTACGACATCACTGTCATAAGAGCATTGAACCCATTTTATATCGTTTTGTTCTTCAAGAAGAATAGCAAACATGCCTGGTCTGCTCTTGGTGGATGTGTCTTATGCATTACAGGTAACTAGCACACACTCTCTCCTCTCATAACTTCTAGAAATCTTTCTTAAAAACTGTTAAAACTACGCAGGAGCCGAAGCAATGTTTGCAGATTTGGGACATTTTTCAGTTCGTTCTATACAGGTTAGGCATCACCTAATGATCCATTGCTTATGTTCAATGATGATGATGACCAAAATAATGATTTCTGGCTTAGATGGCATTCACTTGCGTGGTGTTCCCGTGCCTTCTCTTAGCTTACATGGGTCAAGCTGCTTATCTGACAAAGCATCCAGAGGCCTCAGCTCGCATATTCTATGATTCAGTTCCAGGTAATCCAATCAATGTATCCGCAAGGTCTCAGCTTCAGTTAAGTAAATGTCAAAAGTGCTGAAATTTGTGATCAAATGCAGAGAGTTTGTTCTGGCCGGTGTTTGTGATTGCGACATTAGCCGCTATGATAGCTAGCCAAGCCATGATCTCTGCAACTTTCTCATGCGTCAAACAAGCCATGGCTCTAGGTTGCTTTCCGAGGCTGAAGATAATCCACACTTCTAAGAAACGGATGGGTCAAATCTACATTCCGGTCATCAATTGGTTCTTAATGATCATGTGCATACTTGTTGTCTCCATCTTCAGAAGCACAACCCATATCGCCAATGCTTATGGTCAGTTTATTGGTTCAGTTTTTTCATCTTTCTGTTGCTTTCTGATACCTTTTCTCCATTCTTCTATATTCTTGTTTCAGGCATAGCAGAGGTAGGTGTGATGATGGTGAGCACAGTGTTGGTAACACTAGTGATGCTTCTCATTTGGCAAACCAACCTATTTCTTGCCCTTTGTTTTCCGCTTGTATTTGGTTCCGTTGAGACCATTTACTTGCTTGCGGTTCTCACAAAGATCTTGGAAGGCGGTTGGGTTCCACTAGTATTTGCCTCTTTCTTCCTCACCATAATGTACATATGGAATTACGGAAGCGTGCTCAAGTACCAGAGCGAGGTCCGGGAAAGAATCTCCATTGATTTTATGCGTGAACTTGGTTCAACTCTTGGAACAGTTCGAATCCCCGGGATTGGACTCCTGTACAATGAGCTTGTCCAAGGCATACCATCTATTTTTGGACAGTTCTTGCTCACTCTTCCTGCGATTCACTCAACAATCATCTTTGTCTGCATCAAATATGTTCCTGTTCCAGTTGTTCCTCAAGAAGAGAGGTTCCTCTTCAGACGAGTTTGTCCTAAAGACTACCATATGTTCAGATGCATAGCGAGGTATGGCTACAAAGATGTAAGAAAAGAAGATTCTAGAGTCTTTGAACAGCTTCTTATTGAAAGTCTAGAGAAGTTCTTGAGACGTGAAGCAATGGATGATGCTCTAGAGAGCAATCTGATTGATTTTGACCCCGATAGGATTTCTGTTGCAAGTGATACTTACACAGACGATCTCTCAGCTCCTCTCATTAACCGTTTCAAGCGGCCTGAACCAGAGCAACAAGAGTTAGATTCAGATGTTTTGCCATCTTCAAGCGTAGGGTCGTCAATAGAGGAAGATCCAGCTTTGGAATATGAACTTGCAGCTCTGAGAGAAGCCACAGACTCGGGGCTAACGTATTTGCTAGCTCATGGAGATGTTAAGGCAAAGAAGAATTCGATATTTGTGAAGAAGCTTGTGATTAATTACTTCTATGCGTTTCTGAGGAGGAATTGCAGAGCTGGAGCAGCTAATCTCACTGTTCCTCATACGAATATCTTGCAAGCTGGAATGACTTATATGGTCTAAAGTTTGATTCTTTACTTATACTCTCATTGGATCATATGTACTTAGGATTTACCCGGGAAAATCAAATTATAGTTATAAGTATTAAATGATAAACTTCATTTGTAGTCGTTGGAGAAAGGAAAAAAAAACTCCAATTATAGTTAAGAGGCTTGCCGTGATTTTTTTTTTAATAATTTTTTTTGTCAACAATATTGGGCCACAACTGACCGGCCCAGTAGCCAAGTTCCTGCATAGTGCAGGCGGTGGGACTCGATCCCGAGATATGCAAGTGCGTCTGCCATTTAGTGGACTTACCCCTGCCACTAAACTAAAGACCACTTGCTTTTTTTTTTTAATAATTAGATTGACAAAATATAATTTATAGCTCAAATTCCAAAAAATATATTACACGATGTATTTTTTAGAATATAAGCCCACTAAAGGCAATATTAGACATTATAACACAATCCAAACAATATTTGTATATTTAGGAATCGAATTATACTGTCTATATTATATAGGAATTTGACTGATAGACCGGCCAGTTGTGTCATAATGTTAACAGAATAAAAGAATTGGATTTAGATGTAGAAAATAGTAGAAATAGATATTTAACTATTTGATCTGAGACATTTTTTTTGAATTTGGTTTTATAAGTATTTGATTATTTATTTCCAAAAACTTAATTTTTTTTTATTGATTTTGATAAGATTTAGGTAAACTTTGATTGCTCATCCAAATTTTTAGTGTTTTCATAACTAAATGTACATATTTGATGAATACAAAATCCACATAGTGGTTATGATCTGAGTTTTGACTCAAGCAAATCGTTAAAGAACCCCCATAGAGGCCAAAAGTGCTAGTGGAATTTGAGTGAGTCCTTTGATTAGATTTTAAAGTAGATAATGTGGCATTATAGTTATGTCAAAAACAAGTTTCCAATTGCAAAGTGAATCCTACTTGTAACTCACTGCACTTCTTTTCTTATCCAAATAATTTACTTTTTCTTTTTAAAACTGAATTCTTTTGATAAATTTAAGAAAACTTTAGATGATAGTTTTGTTGCCAAGATGGACATAGTGTAATATATTTTGGAACACTTTCTGTTTTTGAGGCTGAGCTTTAAAAAACATTTTCAATAAGAGCTTATGATTTAAGTATTGAAAAATAAATAAATAATTGAAAACTAATAATCTGAAAATAAAAATCATACAAAATGATTATATATTTATTTGGGTTTAGTAAGTTGTGGAAATTAAAATATAACTATTTGTATAGATATACTAAACAATGGACAAATATTTAAGCACATTTTGATATTAATCTATTTAAGATACCAAATGTCTAAATTTATAAAAAAAAACTCCGTTTTAGAGCAAGTGGCCTTTAGTTCAGTGGCAGGGGTAAGTCCATTAAATGGCAGGCGCACTTGCACAACCGGGAATCAAATCCCAACGCATGTATTATGCAGGAACTTGGCTAATAGACCGGCCAATTGTGGTCCAATATTGTTGACAAAAAAACTCTGTTTTAGAAAACATTAACTACTATAAAAATTGTAAAGCTAAAAAAGATAACTACTATAAAGGTTGTAGTCAGTGGTATCTTGTGTAAAATACTTTTGGAAGCTCTAGGATTAAGTCTCTTGGAAATACAAATATATAAATATATTTTTCTAACTCAACAATATTGGAAGATGGATGAAAATTTAGATTTTAGAGAGTAAACTCGCAAAAATTAGGTTTATTTCCACCCGAAACTTTTAACATTGTTTATGGGTTTGTTGACTCTATATTTGTTTGGATATACGATATCTCCATTAATATTATATCAGAGATCTTGATTCTTTTAAATATAGAAATTTAATATGATATGTAAGTTGCCGACAAAATCTTATATCAATAAAATTTGTGAGATTCGTCTAGATTACCTTTATACCAATAATGTCGGTGCAAAGAAAATTAATGAAAAATATTCCTTCAAGCACAGAAGTTCCTTCGAGTTACTTAAAGCTCTAAGCCTCTAAATGCCATTGAAGTATAACAAAACTTTGGATATAATTTGATTAACTAAGGGCTATTAGGTAAGTGATATGGCTGAAGTTGCCCTTCCACAATATAGTTTTATAATATCTCAAATATTACAAATATTTGTGACACCCATTGACACAAAAATGTCAAATTCAAAAGACTAGTGTGCATGTAGAACTTTCAAGTTTATGTAAAGTTTTATCATAAAAAAGTCATCGAATATAATATCCGTATTGGTCAAATTAAAATTGCATATTATATGGATAAGGACAAGTTAATACAACAAATTGAAGGGACACATTCACTTATATACGGCAAAATAACATCATATATACATTTGTTTATAGGAATTTAAAGTTTTTTTCTTTTTAGTTATTTTATAGGAATTTAAAGTTGCTAGCCAAAGGGTCATTTTCTTACCAAAAGGGTCATTTTCTTAAAAAGTTGACTTTTTAATATTATTATCAATATAGTATTAAGAAGAAAAAACAAATTATTGATATAGTACAATGGTTTATGCTAATCAATGCTTATTTAAATTTGGTACCATTTATATGTGATGAGTGGTAAAATAAGAACAACTAAACACATAAGGACTAAATGTAGATATTTTTTTTATATATTGAACTTACGCAAAGTTGAAATACCAGATTCTGCTGAATTATATTCAAAATATATATTCATTCGGAGACATGTAATAGATATCTGGAAGTTAAAATCATTCTTAACTAATAGATATGAATTTATATAATATGGTTTAAGTGTTATTTTTCACACTACCATTCGGTTTTGAGTTAGAATATCTTAATTTATCGCTATGTTAAAAAAATTTCATGTAACACTATATTTTATTTTTCGTAGTGCTAACTAAAGGTATTTTCAATAGTGTTCTAAATCTCACTCTAAACTATATATTTAGAGAAAAAGAATCTCCAATGATACTCTATTTTTTGCTCTAAAATAGATATCTCTATATTTTACTCCAAATTTGGATATCTCTATTTCTTTATTTATTTTTTTAAAGTAGAACTTTTCTTTACAAATTAGTCTCTTCATTTCTAGTGTATTATTATATACCTAAACAAAATTATATGATTAGAAATACATAGTATAAAATTCTAAATAATTTTGTTCATGTAATGTAATGGAATTTTATTTTAAATAAATTATGAATTAAGTAATTTTGTTATTGGCTATTTAATAAAATGCGTAAAATATGTTGATTTGTAAAATAAAAAAATATTTTAGAAATTTGTAATAAAATAGTAAAATAAAATATTATTAAAATATTTATTTAGAGAAAAAAATAAAGTAAACTATTAGAGCAAATCATTCTCTATTTTCAAAGAACTTTATTTTAAGAAAAAAAAAATAATGATCTATTAGAGATGTCTAAGACATTAAATTCGAAAATATTGTACGATGTTTTAAATGTGTCATCTTTGATATAACATTAAAAGTAACAAAAATCGACTGGTTCTTATAATATGATGAGGGACAACTAAACCCACATTACAATTACGAGATTTAGTTTTCAATTACATGTTTTAAAATTATAGTTATGACTTATGTGATCGTACCTACTAGTAGCTAACACATGCACTTGGTGACCATGAGCTTGAGTATTTATGTTTCATTATATAAACCTAATGTTTGGAGAGTCAAACTAATATTTTCTAATGTCTTTCAAGACTTAACAAACATTAATTGGATATTTAAGTAGAGTAGCTTACAAGATAATCTTGAGTTAAGAGAGATTATATTTCTTTACCTAAAGAATAGTTCACTATAAGTGGTGTTTGGTCTAAGTATTTGCCAGTGAGACTTATACCTAACATTCTCACTAAATAGATATATAGTTCTTTTTATCACATTGACTGGTTTTGATTGGTGATTTGCAAAATGATGAAATTTTTCTATTGTAACTCGCTTTCACAAATATTTATTAACTATACAATGATATATAGTGTAATTAAAGAGAAGAAAGTAAAATCTGCGTTTGTTTTGTAACTAACTTCTTTTTTCTATCAATATTGGACCATAACTAGTGCAAGTGTATCTGTTTTTAATGAACTTACCGTCCACTAAACTAAAGTTATCTTTTTATATGACAAATTTATTATATTTTCTTTTATTTCTATTAGACCATATTGAATTTAATCATTTAAACATATCAAAATAACTAAATTAATATCAGTCAAATGGTTATGATGGTCCAGCTAATTAATAACTTAACATAAGAGGTTTAACTCCTCTATACTATAATTGATAGATTATAAGGAAATTTTAGACTATAGACTGATCTTGTTGATTCTGTTGTTGACAAAAAAAACATATCAAAAAAAAAGTATATTTGGTCAAGTAATTAAATATCATTTTTGGTGATTTATCCACTTAATTTCAACTAAAAAATTGTGTATATTTTACATAATTTTGTTCAAGGTTTGAGAAGAGTTTGGTTATGACTCCATCGAAGAAGTTGAAAAATAAAAACATATAAAAAAACCAGTCGAACGTCATATGTGATGCATGTTTAACTTAGTCCAAAAACATAACTATCCATCCCACTTTCTAATCCTCGTGTCTTAATAACTTTCAATGACTTTGTCCACTTTAGACACAAGACATGAGTCTAGAGACGCATACTTTTTGTCCTATTTGTAATCAGTAATCATAATTATGCTAGTATATTACATAAAGAACAAATCATACTAGTTTGTATGAATATTTAAAGATTGAAATAATATTAATATTGTCGAGTTGCGGAATTAAGTTAGGACTTGAACTATTGAAGTGGCCTTTTGATTGATGGCCACAATGATGTCTATAATTCATGTTATCTTCTTTAATTTTTGTCCTTTTTTGAAGAAATAAAAAATATATTTTTTCTTTTGGCTATTATCAGTGCCGACTAGAGTTGGAGACAACTACATATCCTAAAATTTATCCAGATTCAATGAACAATTACATAATTCCAAAAATCAGAATTTATAAAAGTAATTGAAAATTATATTATAGACCTATAAAAATATATCAGCATATTAAATCAAATTAATTTAGTAGGAAATATCAAATTGATGAAAACTTAGATTAGTTTATATATATATTATAGATTTAGATTAGTATGTCGATACTTGTGAATCAAAATAAGTATTAAGAGGCAGTATCAAAGCCTTCGTTGTTTTGTGGACGGATCTTAGAAGAATTGTGAGTACTTCTCAGGTTTGGGTTGGGTTTGTTTTGCATATTCAATTGGAAAAGTATCTATGGAGGTGAAAAATGTGTTTCGTTGTTTATCCCTTCTTCATATCGAATTTGAAATATTTTTTTGGGCTATGGAGTCCCTTCTTGTTCTAGGGTTTTCAGAAGTCCAATGTGTTACTGATTGTGCGCAGATCTTGATGATGGTGGTTACACCTGAAGATTAGTCAATTTTCTCTCAATATCTAGAGGAATTCGACAGACTCATGAGACTTTTTTTCTTTTTTTTCTCTTCATTCCCAAAGTCTTCAATAGAAAGTTGCACTGGTTAGCTAGAAGCGTCATGAATTTATCTTATAATTGCTATTTTGTGAACGATTTGCCTCTTTCATAGCTCAAAAAAATAATATTATTTATTTATTGAATTTTTTTTTTATCTTAGAGTATTCTCAAAAAAGTATCACGTGCATTAAATTCAAATCATGCTTAATATCTTATTTTTGAGAGTTGAATGAATTGGACCAACAACCAGAATTTTAAGTATTCTATCCATTTCGACTTCATATAGGTAATGTAATAATACTAGAACACTTGTTGAGAGTTGAGATAATAAAAGAGACAACTATGATTAGCCAATTGTTATCTAAGTCGACAATATAGGATATAAACCTATGAAGATGCCTTTAGTGGCAAAGGTGGAATAAATTCGAAGTATGTACATAAGATTTTCGATTACCGAAAGTTCGGATTTAATGATGATCAATTATTAAAAAATTGAGAAAATTAATCAGGAAGGGAAGCAAGAGACAAGTAAAATTGATATTGAAGATCTCTCGCGATTGCGACTGTATAAATATCGGACAAATTGATTATAATTGTTTAATAAGAATTTCCTTTGGTGGGTCTGCCTAAGATTTTCTTTCATTCCTTGTTACATAACTTTTAATACATATACATCTGCATACAATATTTAATAATTTAACTTTTTAATGTATATATCGTTCTGAAATATTTTTATAAAAATTTATATCGACGGAAATTTTATTAGGTTAAACTAATTATTACAAAAAAAACTATCATATCTATAAATTAATACTATTATTAGGTTATAACTTTTTTTGGAAAATAATATACTCCCTTTGTTTTTTTATAGTTGATTTTTAAGCATTTCACACATATTAAAGAATCATTAATTTTTTTCATTTTTTCTAAACAAAATATAGTTTCTCACAAATTCCAAAATAGTTTAACCCATCACAAATCAATATGTAAAATTTAAATAGTCAAAAATACCAAAAATACAATAAATTTTGCATAGAAATCTTAAAACATCAACTAAAAAAACAATTTTTTTTCTAAAACATCTACTAATAAAGAATGAAGGGAATACAAAATTACAATCTTAATGTTTAAAAGAGTCCAAAACTTCGTAGTCAAAATGTATAGAGACATATTTGAGATATCATCACGTGTTAAGTTTGATCCATCAGTTATACGAATCAAAAATATATTGCTTTGAATATTTACACAAATATTTACATATTCGAGAAAGAGTTTATATATTAACTGCACCTCCAAAATTAAAATTAGTCTGATCCTTTCATGATATTTATCGTAGTTATAAAGAAGAAAAAAAGTTAGAAAAAGGTTGAAATATAATATAATTAAGAAAGGGGATTGTTAATTTCATTAGTCAAATGTTTGTGCAATATTTCAACTTCTAATATGAAAAAAAAAGTTGGAAAAAGAAAAACATAAAGAACATGTCGGTGAGAAGATGAGGATGTGACCATAAGGATTGTGGGTCCTACAATATGATATATTTTATCTGTTTCAAAATAAGTGTTATTTTATGTTTATTTTTTCGTTTCAAAATAAGTATCACTCTACATTTCCAATATAATTTTTAGCATAAATGGTCTAATTTAACTTTATTATCAATCAAATAAAGAAAATGTCAAGAATCAATTTATTTTCAAAGGTATAACAGAATTTTAATATATTTCTTTAATTTGTGTGCAAAATGCTAGAATGACATTTATAATGAAACCGTAAAACGCGGCGAAGTGGATAGTCAGTGGGTCCTGTATTCATAAGTAACCAACCATATCTTCTTCATTTCACACCTCTTGCCTCCTACCCACAATACCTTCAGTTCATAGTACCAATAAACAAGTCGCAGCGATTCATTTTTATTGTCGTTATTTTTTACGACGACGTCTACTATAGCCACAAATGAGTCACAACGACATGTTCTTTGTGTTTTCATCTAAATTGCACAGCGACATGCATGTTCTTTGTGTTTTCATCTAAATTGCATAGAAACTCTACCCGAAAACTATTTTTCATTTTATAAACGTTTCGGAATCAAAAACTCTCGAAAAACTGATAAAAATTTTAATGGAAACATGATTCCTGAAACTTTTGATTTGGAAACACAATGGAAATTTGATTTTGTTTTGAAAACACTTACTAAACAGCAAAGTAAAGTACAAGCTTTCAACTATTTGTAAAATAATGCTAGTAAAATAGTCGTATAACTAAATTCATCCACTCATTATTTGTAAAGTTAGTAGAAATGTTTCTTTTTAATATTTATAGTAACAACTTAGTTTTAAGAGACTGGAACATTCTACAAGCTATTCAAGTTTGGACTTTATCGACTAATACCATCACATGTTGACATTTTCCTAGATGTCGATTTGGTTCAACACAAACTGCTTATTTGATGAAGACTAGATTTGGAGACTAACAAAGTTTTTCCATGGATCATTTGAAATCTATGGAAAACAAAAAATAGAAGACTTTCTCAAATTTAGATATAGATGTAAAAGAATTCTCTACTAGACTGAGATTGATGCAACTGAATGGTTTCAAGTTAAGAGGATAGCTTCTCTTTCCTTTCAGCTTGGAATGAATGACTCGATTCCAATTTGGCGTGAAGTGCTTTTTCATCTACCTCCAATCCATGTTTCACGTTATCGATATTTTGTAGATGGTTACTCGAAGGATTCAGTTCTTCACTCACGTCTAGGATGGATTTTCTTTGCCGATTTAGTAGATGGGGGCCTTTTTTGATGCTCGTGCAACTCAGAAGAGCCATCACATTGCATCTTGAGTCTGAGACTGTTCTTTAGCGATATCATGTCTTGTCTCTTTTGATATTTTTGGAATAGAGATGGCGACAGATTAAGATTATGTGGATGACTTGCAAATAGTGACTAATTCTGATGAGTGACTGACATATATGTCATTTTAAAAAGATTTGCAAGATTGTAGAATTTATTTAGATTTTTTACGTTCCATGTAATTTTTCGATTTTTGAATCACAAAACATATTCCCTCATCTCTAAGATTAGAAGGGTAACTTGCGATTCAGTGATTGATAACTTTGTATCCACATAAGTGATTCTTAATTAATATTTGAAATTGACAAAAAAAAATTGGAACATCAAAATTCATTTTTTTGCAAGTGGCATTTAGCCTAGTGGCATGTGATAAGTCCAGTAAAGATATGCGCATTTGTACATCTAGGGATCAGTCCTAGCACCTACATTATGTAGGAACTTGACTAATTAGTCGGTCAGTTGTGATCCAATATTGACAAAAAAATTCATTTTTCTTTTAATATTAGCAATAACATGGACGAATGCGAACAATCCCACAAATATAAAAAGATTTTGTCCAGAAATTGTGTTGTTATAGTGTTTATACTATTGACATTGTTTAGGTATCTAGGTTTCCATTGACAAGTGTTAACAGTAAAGACCTGTAAAATCACAATGAGTAAATATAACATAATCATGCAGATTATAGTTTACGTTATATAATAGTCAAAATAAAGCTAATTTAATTGAAAGTCCTGAGGATGATGATTATTTTATAACAATAAATATATTTCATGAAATCTTGCAGACTCGTATAATTGATAAAATTGGATAACAACTACTAATTTAATACTAGTAAACTAAGTGATAACATCGTTTAAGTTTCGAGCATACGACAAATCATATTTGAGGTGATAATGTTTTTTATTATTCATTAGCATCCTTTTCATAAATTACTTCTTCTCCCTTAATCATAAAGATAAGAGATATCTTATAAGCCTAGTATACATAATTTAGATTTAAAAACATACTAGAATATAGTTAGTTTAATTTCAATATCTTACACACAAATTTATGTTTTGAAGCAACAAAAGTAATTTTGAATCGGGGTTCTAACATGATAATTTTTAGAAGAATTACTAAAAATATCTCTTTCGAAATGCTATTTTTCAAAACATATTTTTTAATAACTATTTTTTTCTCCTAATTTTCAAAAGAAATAGTAGGTTTTGCCAATAGAGTTATTTCTGAAAATATCACTAATTTCTATCCAATAAAAAAATTTAAGTAGTAAAATGTCATAAAACCAATGAAAATAATATGTTTATAAAAATAGGTTGATAGCTAAGTTTGATGAGGTGATATCATTGGATATCACAAAACTCGAGTCGGCAGATATTTTGACGAAATCGGCAAAATTCCATTGATGTAGCAAGATGTCATTGTATTTATGTTAAATGAATTATTAATAAATAGGTTATATTGACCAAAAAAAAGAAAGAAAGAAAAAGAACACTTTGGTGGCTAATTAAAAAGAAGAAGCCGCACTATAGGATTAGGCTTTTCGTGAGCTAGAGAGTCGTTTATTCTCATATTTGATTCTTCTAATTTTGTTACTAAAAATTATAGGGTAAATTTAAGCTAATAACATAAATACATAAACTAACTAAAATATTAACCTACAATACTTAAAATTAAATATAAGGAAAATTAAGTAAGTAACATGTATTCAAAAACTAATTAACTAACTAACATAGTATTTTTGTATTTAAGAAACTAACAGTGGGATCCAATTGTGTTAAGACTAATTAGTCTTTGGATTGAAAAAAATTGGATGGCCCACCTTCTCTTTCTTATATACCAAAATCCAAAAATAAATTGGTGAGATTTTTTGTTTTTGTGAGTTTACAATCT